>JAVLUZ010000142.1:4830964-5027373 GCA_036768485.1 Mermis nigrescens
ATTTTTCCTGAGTCTAGAAATTTTCAAAGAATCGAATGTGAGACGTCACGGGTGCGTTTGTTTACATCCTCTTCTCGTCCAATTGCGATGTAAAAAAGGTATTACACTCATCTTTTACTTGTCCTCAGACCATTGTAGACATGCAATTTTTTCATAAATGTTGGTAATAATATCCAGTAATATCAGATTTACAAATCGGAATAAAATCCTCTTTACACTAGGCGGTTGTGTAAAGTTTACACTGCTAATTAATCTTCGTTCTAGAGCTTTGCGAAAACCTGAATTTTTTGCCGAAATCTGAAAACTTGTGGAATCAAATAAGGGACGTCAGTTGGTCACGTTCGTTTACACTCAATAGTGATGTAAAGTTGTTTACATCTGTGTCTATTTGTCCTTAAACCGTTATGGAGACGCAATTTTTTCATGAATGTTGATCGTAATATCCGAGTAATATCAAATTTACAAATCCGACTAAAATCTTCTTTACACTCGTTGCTAGTGTAAAGTTTACACTACATAATAAGCTCCATTATACAGCCTCACGGTAACTTATTTTTTCCTAAAGTCGTAAAATATATATAGGAACAGATGTGATACGTCTGCTAGGGGCGCATGAAGAGTAGTGTAAAGTGATTAGCACCTAATGTTAATTTGTCCTTAGAATATTATAGAGGTTTCATTTTTTAATAAATGCTGATCGTTATATCAGAGCAATATCGAAATTATTAATCCCACTGAAATTCTTTACACTCTTGTGTAAAGTTTAAAATGTAAATTAAGTTTAGCTCTAGAAAGTTTTGGAAGCATATTTCTTTACAGGATGTTCTACGTAACATGAGAATTACTAATCAGAATGTTTGTTTCTTCTACAATTAGTAGTTTTGTAAAGTTTAAACCATTCAATTATTAGAAGAACCGCACAGTAAATGAAATCTAGTATTGTATTCCCAAATCTTGCTAATTAAAAGTAGGGGTACTGGCAAGAGAAAATGCTTCCGATGGAACAAAAAAAGGAATATACTTGGGATTATGTCGAGGATGTAAAGGAGGGACTAGAAAAATGTCCCTATATTATATGCCAAAAATCGCAAAATATATTAAAACCAGACTTTCTCTAAACAATGCTGAAAAATTGAAGTATATTCTGCGGCCTTTGAAAAATGTAAAAGTTTAGTAAACAATTGTTGCAGACATGTGTAAAAGAGTATCTACATAAGGTCTGTTGCACGTCAGCTTCTGTGTTTCCTACTGCTTTGAACTAACAATATCATCGATTGTCTTGAAGGCATCGATATGTACTATTTCATTCAATTCGCTTAGCTACTGCATTGCTAATTCGCTGCTTTTTTCAATCAATTTTTTGGTGAATAGTTTATTTCTATTGAGAGGCCGCAGTATATACTTCGATTTTTTTGCATTGTTTAGAGAAAGTCTGGTATTTAACATATTTTGCGATTTTTGGCATATAACACTAGGAGATTTTTCCTAGTCCTCCTTTTACATCCTCGATAATTCACAATCCCCAGTATATTCCCCTTTTTTGTTCCATCGGAGCATTTTTCTTTGAATTATAGTCTGTTTCACACAACTTCGTTCATAAATTTTAAAACTTTCTCTGACAATAAGCTGACAGATTGCGATTATAGCATTTGATATGATATATAATTATCGTAACCTTCAGCCTGTCGATGAAAATTCTTAGAATTTATGCACGAAGTTATGTGAAACAGACTATAGGCTTGAGTCCCTATCAGATCAGTCATGTCTGGGTAGCTGTAGCATGTGATAGGTACCATGTAAAGACATCTATTATACCTATACGTACTACCTACATAGGCATACTTTTCTGTTCATTCTTATTTAAGACACGTTGGTTAGTCGTTCAGATATACTAAACCCACCTATAATAACGCGCTTAAGGCTCGGTTGACTCAGGCTTACGCCAGGCTTAAACCCGACTGCAAACTGCAATGTTTCAAAATTCGAGGTGGGCAAAGTGCGACTTGTTGGTTTAGATATGTGCAGGCTTAAACCAGTCTTAGGCCTCATACGCTGAACACGTCTAGAAAAGTATGGCTTAAGCCAGAGATTTACAAACCGGAACCAAAGTCCCTTAATGGGATGAACCTGTTTGATTTTAACAATCAGTGCGTGTATCCTTTTTTGAATAAAAGTCTCCTCTTTCTGGTCAATTTTGAACGACGGTGTACACACATTGTGTATTTCGGTCTCAAAATATTTTTCGCGCGGTAACGAGCACAGTAATTACATTGGTTAGAATTGCATTTTAACTGCAATTGACTTATTTCATGACACTGTGCTCAACTTTGAATTGATTCGCGGACCGCCGCGAAGATTTTTTTAAATAGAAAAGCGATACAAGTTTTTGATCTCTTTATTTGCGCCTCTCCGCATCGCTACGCAACCGCTCGATAAACCCGCGTATTTAACTTGCATTATAATTGATGCTGATAAAAACCAGTCCTCGCTTGTTGTTGACGCAGAGGACTACAGTCTTCCTGAAATTAAGAGAGAAAGAATTCTCCTGAAAAATATGGAAAATTCTGACTATCTAAAACACGGCTGAATAGGCGCACGCAATCGAGTATAATCTTCGGTACGAAAAACTTGTGCGCTCAAGAATGCGTTTGCTCGAATGATATGATTTACTGTAACTTTAATTTTCTATTAAAGTTTTTCGACCGGATTTTTCGATACCAGCGCGGCGCCTGCGTTAAATAGCGTCCGGTTTTAGGGCGAAAATTGCAAATTTTTTAGGACATTTGTACGTATGTATTTTCTATTTTGTATTGGCGTCCGAAACGCCATACGCGGTAATTATTGTGGTGGCTATAAAACAGGCCTGCATTATCTGTTAAGACGCCATCGGATAGAAAATGTGGGCATAATCGATGTTTCGCAGCAATAATTTTGATTGTTCAATTTCTCAGGTCTTCGATATTTTTCCATTAGTCAGTTGTAAAACGATCGTTTTTCGTATCATCACGGACGCTTCACAGCCAGCATATGATCTTATTCAGGTCGATGACCCTACAAGGGCACCAAATGTAAATTATCAATTTTCAGGAAGTCGGAAAGGTCGGAAATCGACATTACAACCATATGACTCTTTATACGTCCTTTTCTATCGTACCTATTCGTTTAATATAAAAAACGCAAAAATAGAGCAATTTTTCAATTTAGTCCTAATTTACTGTATGTTTTAATAATTTTTCCAAAATTAACAGTGGAGTCTGACCTATGAAATGATTAACTCTAAATGCGTTCTTGAGGTTATATAGTTGCTGACACCTCGCGAAATGCTGCTGATCGCCCGCAGAATTTTCAATTTTTGAAAAAGAGCTGACAGTACATGTATACATACGTCATATGCTTTTTTGTGAATAGCTTGGAAATTTCATTTTTTGGCGCTCCGCTTCAAGCAGTCAGTTTTCGGAACGTATTTCGTGAACGTTTTTGTAAACTTCGTACCTTTCCTCATTTAATAAGAAAGTTTTTAATCAGAAAGGTCGAAAAATCTTATTGTTCGACGTTTCCGCTCTTTAGAGTCCGGAAAAGTCACGCAAGAAGATTTTTTGGGGCTTAAAGAATTTATCATACTAGCAAAGAAAAATGCTCCGATGGAACAAAAAAGATGAATATACTTGGAATTGTGGATTATTATGGATGTAAAAGGAGGGGACTAGGAAAAATCTACCTAAAGTCGGAAAATCTGCTAAAAATCACACTTTCTCTAAGCAACGCAAAAAATCGATGTATATTCTGCGGCCAACAGATTAAAATAAATATTCAACCATAACAATGATTGAAACAGCAGCACGTTAGCTATGCAGTAGCTATGGGAAATGATATTAAGTAAACTAACAGTCTTCCAAGCCAATTGAATGAAATAGCAAACATCGAAGACAATTGAAGACATGGTTGGTTAAAAACAGTAGGAAACACGTAAGTTGACTTGAAACAGACTTAATGTAGATACACTAGCATGCCCGAAACGATTGTGTGCACTAATCAATCGGCTCCTGCTTTGCTTGCTATAATGCTCATAAAACAAAACAACTTTAAATACAATACCTCTTAGTTTTCTATCAATCAGGTGCCAGCAATTTAAAAAAGTAACCTTGATAGATTTCGTTTATACACTCTTATCTGAAACTTCGAACATTATTTAAAAAAGACACTTTTTTAGAGGCCGCAGAATATACATCGATTTTTTGCGTTGCTTAGAGAAAGTGTGATTTTTAGCAGATTTTCCGACTTTAGGTAGATTTTTCCTAGTCCCCTCCTTTTACATCCATAATAATCCACAATTCCAAGTATATTCATCTTTTTTGTTCCATCGGAGCATTTTTCTTTGCTAGTACACTACTTTTAATTAGCGTGATTTCAGTACATCAGTCAGTAAACGCAATCAGTAACATGCCACAATAATGACAACAGTCCAAGAACGCGGAAAACAATATTGTTCTTAACATCAGCATTATCCTTTTTAAACAAGACAACCTTATTGACACCATCCATTTTCAAATTAAAACTGCATTAAGTTATTTCTTCTTAATGTGCAGTTCACTTATAATCAAGCACAAAAATTTAACCAACGAATTCACATTGCAAATCCTCACTCAATCAATACACAAGCACAATGTGTTGTGACTTTTGAAATTGAAAACACCCAATTTTCAATTTTCAAATTGAAAATTGGATCAATTTTCAAATTGAAAATTGGGTCAATTTTCAAATTGAAAATTGGGTGTTTGAATTTGCGATGAAGAAAATAATCAAAAGATAGTCACTTGGTTTATTTAAGCCGAGTAATAAAATAACGACCGTCCACCAATTCCAAACTAAACGCAACTAATCTGATCACTATGAAAAAGTTTTGAAAAATGAGCTTGCTAAGCGAGAGTTGTAAACCAAGAGAAACTTAAAGTTAAAACCTACCATTAAATTATGAGAGAATTATAAAAGATTTTAAACTTCAAGAAAATGGAAAAGGCGGGATGTTGGTAAATTAGAAGGCAAAGATTTTCGGCAAAAATTCAAAAACTTCACGCAAATATCAAATGTAAGGAACACTAACGCTTTGATTTGGTAGTAAAATAAATTTGTAGTATAGACTACATATTAACAACAAATGAATAGTGCAAACTTTACACAACTACTAGGTGTAGAGAATACTAACAGTTTACGGCTTATTAATGTACATGATTACAATAAAGCTGTATATCTTTGTCGACTTCTGTGCACAGTAGTGTGATTGCTGGTTCATTTTAAACCACTTTTGCAGGCAATTTACATCAATTAAACGATAGCTCTCCATGTGCAAGATTTTGTGAAACATATTATAAACACGGCTAAGAAAGATTTAACTTTAATGCAACCCATTTAAGACAAAATTACATCTCTTCAATGATCTAAGGACACTTGAACATAATTTTTAAATCACTTTAGATTACTTTTGAGGGTAAACAAACTCACTTAATTGATGTCTCACGTATGAATCCTTGAAAATTTCTTGACTTCAGTTACAAAGTCTCTGCAAGTCTATCGAATTAGGGTTAACACGTAACGTAAACTTTACACAAACACATAGCGTAAAGAATATTTTAGTCGGATTCGTAATTTTGATATTGCTCCGATATTTCTTTCAACATTTATGGAAAAATGAGTCTCCATAATGTTTTAAAGACAATAAACATTAGGTTTAAACCACTTTGCAATACTGCTGAGTGTAAGCAAGCGCGCCCAATTGACGTATATATTTCATTCCCTGTAAATTTTTATATCTCAGGAAAAAATTTCGATTTTTGCAATGCTCTAGAACAAAGGCTAACATGCAGTGTAAAAAATTACTCGGATATTATGATCAACATTCATGAAAAAATTATGTCTCTACAATGGTCTGAGGACATATAAACAATGAATGTAAACTACTTTACATCACTGTTGGATGTAAACAAACGCGCCTACGTGACGTCTCACATTTGATCCTTTGAAAACTTCTAGGCTCCAAGAAAAAATTAGGTTTCAGGAATGCTCAAAAACGAAGATAAATATATATGTAGTGTAAACTTCATGTAAACACCTAGTGTAAAGATGATTTTAGCCAGATTCGTAATTTTGATATTGTTCCGATATTACGATTAATATTTATGAAAAAATTAAGTCTACATAATGTTCTATGGGCAAACTAACAATTGGTGTAAACTACTTTACAACACCGTAGAGTGTAAACATATGCGCCAGACTGGCATATCAAATTTGATTCCTGGTCCATTTCTAGACTTGATAAACGTGTCCCTGACTCGTAACCGGAGAAGCAGGCAGAAAAAACAAGACAGAAACGCATTTAAAACTCCAAATTTTTGATTTTACACTCGCTAAATATTAATGTATAGACAATTTGCTTTGACATGCACCCGATATAAAGCACTTTATTTTTATTCTATCAGACTTATCCCGACTTCTGAACGGAGAAAGTGGCGAACAAAAAACGCAACAAAAACGTATTTTCCATCATTTAGAACACTGTAAACTTTAAAATTCCGTACCGAACTCCCCATTGAGTTTAAAGAAATTCGGTTTGGTACAATTTGTAGCTTTTAAATCGTAGTACATTCCTGTGTGCCAAAATTCTGTTGCAAAAATTATTTGGCATGATTTATCAATCAAACTTCGGAAAAAACGTGTTTTTTAGCCCATTTTTTACCTCTGATTTCGAACTTTACACCCCCATAAATAACTCAATATTGCGTTTTTTTAAATGCGGTTTGCTGCGATGTTTAGCCCCTGTGAGGCACTTTATTAATGCTGTCTTCGATTTGCACTGACTCATAAGCGGAAAAATTTGGCAGAGAAATCTTAGTTAAAATCCGTTTTTTTACACCATCCACTAGAGTGTAAACTTTAAACCCCAGGATCTAACTCACCATAGAGCATACAAGACTTTGCTTATATGCAGAATGTAGCCCTTGATCCGCTCTACATTTCTGTCAGAAAACATTTTAAAAACCTCATAACCGGAGTTAGTATCGGACATAGGAAGGTTGAAAACTCGACCAAAAAGTGCTTTTTCACCCCCAGATTTTCGCACTCTTTACACTGCCGTTCGATAAATAATGCGAATTTCAAAAAACAAAAAAAGTGTCATCTGTAGAATTCATCCCTCTATTATCCTATTCTGTTCAATTCTTCGAGTCATCAATACTCAGTTGTCCACATGCCGCAGTAAAAAGGTCCCAAAATTTGTCCTATGTTATAACGTTACACAAAAACTTTACACCTTCTTTACACAGTCAATTTTGAGTTTCAAGAAAAACAAAAAAACACGGGCAGCGAATTTTTTTATTATCTTTCTTTTAAAAAAAACCGCACCTTCCAGAAGTGTCCCGTTATAGCTGTAGGGGGAGTGCCCAGGTGTTGGGGGTACCCAAGTATATTATAGGTACGCGCTAACGCGCTACCTATGATTGTGCGTGCCTGGTCAAGTCTCAAACCGCCATGTTAATTCACGGGGCGCGATGACGTCATGCTTGGGCAGGAAGCGTGTGCTTCATGCTAATAGACTAGCTTTTTTGGATAACACAAAATAAATGAGACCCGCCTAAACGTGTTCCATGTACGCTTCACTACTTCTTTGTTTTGGCGCATTGGCCTTATTGATTTCGTGCAGTGTTGCCAACTTCGCCGGAAACCAGCGAATATTCGCCGGTTTCGACCGGCTGGACAAAATTTTGGCGTCCGTCGTTTTCTGCAATAAAAACGTGGGGTTCGCCGGTTTTCAAGTTTTGAGTTGGCAACACTATGTCGTAGTGCTGCTGCCTTCGTCTTTTTGCGGAAAATGGGCCGATTCCCGTTAGTAGTGCTTTTTTAGCAACGAATTGTTCAATGAATTTTAATTATTCCTTTAGATATTTGCGTGTTGTTCCGATAATTTTTCCAGATTCCTATATATTTATTCCTATTCCTTTCACAATTGTTTCGATTTACCTAAAAAATTTTATTTCTATTTATGCTCTTCCAAGTTTCTTCGGAAACAATGTCGAACTTATTCGAATGATCGAGATTGATTCGATTTAGTCGATGTCTAATCGCCGCTGGTGTTTTTGGCGCTGCTGTCCGTGTTGTTTCCGACAGGAAAACCTGGAACTCGATTATTTCAAGCGACAAGAACACGGAATTGAACACAAAAAGGCAGCGAAAGCGAGGACCGAAAATAACGTCGAGTCAACATGCCTGATTGAAGAAAGCTCCGATGGATTTGGTTACGAAGATTCGCAAAAAGGTAGTTTATCATTATAACGATTCCGTTGGCTTCTGTAATTGATTTATTTTTGTAGCAGCTTCACGCAAATTGTAAAAAATAAAATTAGGAACACAGCAGCATCCTACATGAAAAGCTTAACGCAAAAAATGTGTGTCATTATCGCAGTAGCGGACGTAGGATTTTCGTAAGAGGGGAGCAGTATTCCAACTACTTTAAAAAAAACTCGAGCATAGGTCAAAAATTCGCTCTTCTTGTGTGAAATAAGGTTTTATTCTCTCTTCACGTGTAAAATAGCATTTTTTGCCTTTTTTCGTCATCTACTTTTACTTGATAAAATCGAATGACAGAATTTGGGTTCACTAGTCTAAGGTGGCCTAAAGTCTGGGAAAATATCTTGTCTTAATTTTTTGTTATGATAGAAAGCAGATAAGTTTGCCTACGGTAAAATAGGTTAAGCGACGGCGCGTCGATTGGACTCGGCAAATTTGGGGCTAAGAAACAGTCAGGTTAACCCAAGAGCTTAGGCATAATTGTAGTACCGGGGACCCGTACTTTGTGTGTGCCCATGCACTTTACGTGAATCGATTTTTTGTAGTAACTGCAACTGCAATTAACTTAGTTTTTTATCTTGAAATCAATGGTGTGCGAAAGATTACACCGGCAATTCAGGTGACTAGAAGGTTATAAGGTCTCAACGCATCGCACTCAGCTTTTTAAAACTAATCTTACGCTTACAATGAATAAATTTGAGGTTTTTAATGAACTAGAAGGATTCAGAACATGAGACATAGCTCATTGGAAATAACATAAAATTTTCTAGCTATTTACTAAAAAAAATTGAAATACGTCAGAAACTCACAGAATAACAGCTGAAAACATCAAAAAGTTACTGTATGACAGCCTTCCTGGCGGCTATATTAAAAACTGGAATTCTTTACTAAATCAGACAAAAAATTATCATTCGAAAGAACTTTTTTTGGGCTTTCTAAAATGTTCTTAAACATTAAAAAATATGAAACATGGCGCGAGTAAAATGCATACCTTATGAGGGCAGCCATATTGGAGAAAAATAAATTGAAATTGCAGGACGAACTATTCAGTAACCCGAAAAACAAAAAAGATTGAAATTTAGAGCACAAAGATATCTAACTATTTTGATATTTTTCAAAATATGAAACAAAACCTGTATACTGTAGCGATCATGCAAAGTTTGAGCACGTTTTAGAGCCTAGCATACTGTAGACATAAGCTAGTACAACTTTTCTTGGCTAAATAATTTCGTTTAAAATTATCTACCCAGAACAGTGGCGGATCCAGGATTTTCCTAAGGGGGGTGGTACCCCTAAAGGAGGGGGCGGAACCCTGACTTAGGCGGAAAAATTAGCCGTTTTAACCAGGAAATCGCTAAAAGTCTCTCAAAAATTCTTAATTTTGCGCACTATTTTGGGCCAATGGGGGAGGGCGGCCGCCCCCTTAATCCGCCCCTGATCCAGAACACTTTATTTTATTGAAATCCATCAAGTAGTTCATGTGTTAAACTCAAAAATAGCCATTTCACTGAAAAGCATTATTTGATGGTAAGGAGGTATACTTGCTTTGGCCTGCAGCTATACCTACTGCAATTACATGGTATTATATAATTTATATAAATATAACCTTCTAGTCACCTTAATTGCCGATGTAATCTTTCGCACACCATTACTACAAAAAATTTATTGACGTAAAGTGCATGGGCATACAGAAAGTACGGGTCCCCGGTACTAAAATTATGCCAGAGTTTACACCTCTACTGCGGTTAAATTTCAAGCTATTTCTTTCTGTTATTAGATTAAACTGAATTTTGAAGGAAGAATACTAAAAAATTTTGGTATTTGTCATCCATTTATTTGCATTATTTCAAGTCAGCCTCAAATTGAACACTCCGTCATCAATCTTTATTCATTTTAAATATTTTGATAGTAACAGCATGTTTTTGATTGTATCAAATTCTTATTTGGAGAAGAAAATACCTAAAAATTAAACTACCTTTCGACCATATTATTCTTAAGATAAGCTTTCTTTGGTTATAGTAAAGACAGTTTCTGAATATGCTGACTTTTATGAATAAACTGTTTTTCTCCGTATTCGAAGATATATGTAGGTATTGAAAAAAGCGCTTTTGATCGTAAAACGTTTGATTTTTTGCCTGGAAAAATATTTCTTCATAAATAGTTGGATATAAAAATAGTGTTTCTATGATTGAGGAAAAATAGAGAGATCATCTGTCGCTTCTTTTGTTTTTTTGCTGATGCATTTATTTGATTATGGAAGCTGCAGTGCGGATCTATTTAATTTTTTGGAATTTCAGAAAATAAAACAAGTACCTACCTACTTTGTCATTGTAATTGTACGGTAGGTGATATGCAAATCATGTTTTCCTCCATTTCGTTTCAAGAATAATCGGTAAAACGAGCTGTTTACTCCATCTTGCCGGTCAATAGACAGAGGATGATTGCAAACTTTAGAAAAATTTAATATTCATCAGCGCATCTCATTATTAGCAAAAAAATTCTATCCCATCGAATGTCGTGCGTGCATTATTGTCTTCTTCGGTGTTTTTGCGTTCAATTAGATTTTTTCTCGAACGAATGAAGCATAATTTAGCTAAGATGAAGCTTTCGATTGGATGAATAAATATAATAAGCTTGCTACGCGCGGACTGGTCGCGGCACCAATCATTAGAATGTTTGCAATCACTATTTTGTAAAACTCTGCCCACGTATGCATATTTTTGGGGTAATAATTAATTTTGTTTATTTGTTTCTTACAAAATAATGATTAGGAACCGCAGAGATTGGTACTAGGTTGTTCAAAAAGTATTACTGGTGAGGGAAGCAATTGGTTTGAAAAACCGTATTTTTCCGTCTGTGATCACTGGAAAAAGTACACCTAAAATTATGAAAATAGTAGTTGGCTGTTCCATTGCGTCTCAACAATCTCACCACCATAGATCCATAGCATGGTCAATCGGGAGATTGTGCCCCACCCGTTCGAATGTCCCATATCGTCGAATGTCCCACTTCTTCGAATGTCCCATATTATCGACTGTCATACCTCTTCGAAATTCTCACCTTTTCGAATGCCCCACCTCTTCGAACATTCAACCTCTTCCAACGTCCCACCTCTTCGAATGTCGAATGTCCTGTCTCATCGCATGATCGATCTCATCGAATGTCCCACATCTTCGAAAAGTATAATTCATCGCGTAGCGATTCATGCTACCTCGTTTGCGTCTTTCGCTTTTTTTGTATTATTTTCCAGTATAAGATAATTATTTGATATGTGTTCGAGAAGTAAATTTCTAAGTTCTATGGGCATTAGAAGACCTTGATTTTATTTTTTATTAATTTCCTACTGAGAAAATAGTTGCGTTTCTGAAGAACATAGTTGCCGTGGCAAAGATATGTACGTTATGAAGATATTAATGTTTCAAATACAGCCACGGTTTTTCTCATATTAAAATAAGGTTTGTGATGCTATCATAGGAAAAATTGACGAATTTATGTATAATGCCAATTAATTTAAGAAAAGGTGTACTGCGCAAAATGAAATGAGTTGTTTGGGTGTGAGATGCGGCTCCTAAATTCTATAACTTTTGGAATTCTTAGAAATTGCGAGACTAGCATCATAAATTAATGAGCTACAATTTAATCATGAAAAGCAACATATTGCTGACGACTATTTCATGTCTATCCAATCAGATGCACAACATATTGTAGATATCTCTGAATTCCAATCAACATAATATCAAAAGCATTTAAAGTTTGCACATTCTACGAGATGGGGCATTCAAAGAGGTTCGAAGAGATGGGACATGCGATGAGGTGGGATTTTTCGAGACAATTATTTCCATTTTGTGTCATTATTCGAATAAGTGGGATGTTTGAAGAGTTGGGATTTTATGTCTTAGTTAATTTTCATATAACATCACTTTGTGAAGACCTAGGACCTTCGAAGAGCTGGGACATTCGAGGATGCGGGGTTATGCTGATCGGGGAAGGGGTCAGTTAGTGAGTGTTTTTTGAGGCCGAAATGACTTTAAAAACCTAGTATAATATCTAAAAATGGTGTTAAAGCTAAGTGATTTCACAGTTTCTGGTCAATTTGAGCACTTTTGCAGAAAATTTCCCATTTTCATCTAATTTTTATCTTCCTTTTGCTTTATTTTCCTCTGAAAATTTCTCATTTTTCTACCCAAACCCTTCATGTGCATGTCTGCTCACCACCATTTATAACAGTCCCAAGTCCCAACTAGACAAACTCGTGGGAGCTTGCGTAGGTCTAGAAGCCTCCTTGAATGGAGAAATAAGAAATTTTCTGGAAAAAAATGAGGCAAAATGAAGGCCAAAAATCGATGAAAATTGTCTTCAAAAATACTTGGAATTTGCCCGAAAATTGGTTTAAGCGTTGTTGTAAAGCTTTTTTTGCATGAATACCAGCTTTTGACGTCATTTAGGCCCTAAGAAGCTCAATTTCTGACCTTCCTCCCAGATCGGCCATGCCTGAGCAAATTCACGCAGTATCAACGTAGAATCATTCTGCATGCTTTTATTTGCGTATTAAACTTGTTGTCTGCGATGCACTATGCAGCTCTATCCCTTCCGTATTGCTGTTTTCTATTCTGCGGCTAACTTTCTTTAGATCTGTTACGTTTCTATTTCTTCCTTAGCTTATTGGTTTGTAATTGATCTGCACTGAATACAGCTATGAGGATGATTTCTCAACATTCGTCCGAGATCTACTGCAAAATTTTATTATTCGCTTTGCACTGAATTTTAGCGTTTTACAAAGAAAAACAAATGCAGTAAATTGTTAATTCGATATAAGAAAACAAATTCGTTGCCTGGAGACTTCGAATTTATCAGCTCAGGGGTGTGTCTGTTTTTGCGTACTTTCGAATGCGTTTTGAGCTGAGTTTACGGAGAAAGAGGAAGATAACATGATCTAAAAAGAATTATCCGAATAATGGAAGCAACTACTCTTGATACATATTTTGAAAAGTGTGATCAACTATAATCTATTTGCTGAAGCTTCATGAATTTGTTTAACTCATAGTAATGTGATGGTGGTTAGTTGGGGCATAGGGACCAGACATGCACGTGGAAGTAAGAAGTTTGGGCATAAATGTAAGGGGGTGGGGCATACATGTAACGGCTCGAAATTTCGGGTGGGGGTTCCCCGGCCATTTTTAGGGGGCATGGGTGAATGACCCCCAATTTTTCGCCAAAAACGGCCAAAAAATACGTAAGAACGGCTAAACAATTCGATTTTTTATCAAAAAATAAGCCTTCCCCATCCCCCCAAAAGTCAGGAAATTTATGACCCCCTTCCTCATTTTTTTTAGAAAAAAAATCGATTTTTGGCCCTTCTAGGTGTTTTTTGACCGTTTTTAGCCAAAAATTGGAGGTCATTTACCCCCCCCCCTAAAATTGGCCGGACCCCCATCTGAATTATCGGGACCCACAGAGTGTAAAAAGGAAATTTTCTGGGGAAAATGAGGCAAAATAATGGTCAAATTTTGGCATTTATAAAAGTTTTTGATGTCATTTCGACAAAAAACAAAGTTTTTACTTCATTCTACCCCCTCAGACCGGCTAAGCCCCCGCACCTATGAAAGGACTGTTGGGTATAGCTTGTGAATCGAAAAACTGCCAAATTTCTTATTTCTAATCCGTCTTCTTAGAGGATGATTTACTTAGATGCTAATTCAAGGACAAACGAAAACTGCGTTCATTACACGGCTACGGATTGGACCGCCATAACTGAAACAAACACGTGGCAAAATATGCAAGTCGACCTGCCGTCCCCTCCGTCCAGCGAATTTTCGTCGATTTATTCCCCGTCTACTAAACGCCGCATTCTCGTACTTACATTGAATATCTTTTATTTAAATTTTCCAATTCGATGCGTTGATTACTTTTCGTTTTAATGCTGCAATGTTTTTTTTGAAAATAAGTAAAAGGATAAAAGAAAGTATTTTTTAATTCTCTTCTCATCCTGTTCATCATAGCAGATGAGCTTGCGTACTATGAAACTATTTTTTAAACGAAAAAAGATTATTTTTGCGATTCTCATGATAATCGACAATAAACCGGAAACGTCATAAATGAAGAGTTGGTACTTTTTAGGATTGTGTTGGATTCAGGAAAGCTTTCAGCTTATGTTTGATATTTTTAGTCTGTTTCACACAACTTTGGGCGTAAATTTTAAAAACTATGTCCGACATAAGCTGACAGATTGCGGTAATAGCATTGATTTGATATATAATCATCGGAATCAGTCTGCTAACTTTCGAAAAAAATTCTTAAAATTTATGCCCAAACTTATGTGAAACAGACTATAGTTACATATGCATACTTTTGAGCCATGCTAAGCTTAAAGTAATCGGAGTTAAAAGTGGACTCTGACCGATGTTTTTGGCTTTATAGAAAATCAACTAATCTGAAATATTTTTAGTCAATAAGATTTTCAGTGCTCTCTTACGCAAACGTTTGACCATGATTTTTTGTGAACATGTTGGAGTTGGCGACGTGTACTGCTATACGTGTTCTTGGGGTTTGTCTGACCCCTAAAATGGCTGCTAAACAGATATGCGAGTGAGGGGAGTTGATGGTTCTAGACCCCAAAATGGATAAAAGGGTTATTTTATGGAGAAAATGAGGTAAAATGAAGGCTAAAATGGATGAAAATCGAAATTTCTATTTAAAAGTGCTTGCAATTGACCACAAACTGTGGTATAACGTAATTAATATAATTTTAGCATTTATACTAGTGTTTGAGGTAATTTTGGCCCCCGAAAAATAACTAACTGACCCCAGACCAGCTGACCTCCCTCAGATCAGCCATGCTGTGCATAAATGTCGCCAACCCTCTAAATTATACTGCCTGACGATACATGCACAGCATGAAAATTCTGGGGGGGGTGAAATTTTGAAGTGCCTTTTTTGAGCCAAAAAATGATGGGTTGGTTACGCGTCGTAAACATCGTTTTTCGGCGTTTATGACAATGCTCTATCTAACATGAAAAATGTATTGTATGGCGCGAAACGCCAAAAATCTTATGCTCTTGAGAAAATATATAGCTAAAAACGCTTAAAAACATCTTCTACGACTTTTCTTTTGGAAATTTTTGGAAACTTTCGATAAATCGCGAAGTCTGGAGGTGAAAATTTTTCTGGGGAAACACCCCAAACCCCCACGATCGTGTAAGCGTCTGATCACCAAAATGTTGATTTTTTAAAAAATCAAAAACAATATGTTGTTTTAAGAGTTCTCGGAATCTTTCGGCTCAAAAGTGTCAAATTTTTTGTGTTTCGTATGGTTTTTCTCCAAAATTGATACGCCTAGTGCTCGATAATAACCTACTCTTTTGCAAGTCTTCCAGAAACGCTCCGATTTGCTTCTTTTTTGAAACACTTTTATCTCCCTTCTTCCCTTAAACTCGTTCAATTCCTCAAAAAAATTGTATTTGCAGCGTATGACAAAACTTTAAAGAGTGAAACAAATATGATGAATTTAACACGCCAACATAACTACAGTATATTTTAACATCTTTATTGACTTGTTTAATTTCACGCGCAAATACCATTTTTATACATTTTTGCTCCGAAATCTATCTTGATGTTTTAAACGTCTAGTTCGACACTTATTTTTATACATGTTATGCGTCCTCACCGAAATGACCTTCGAATTCTTGAGACTGTTTTCGAAATCAGATACGGCACACGACAAATAATTGGTTGTGTAATAATTTCGTAAAAATGATTAGAGATCGTTATTCAGATTGATAGAGAGGAAAGCATCTGAAAAATTTTCAATTTTTTCATTTATAGTTATTATTGTCCAAACCGTTCCGGACGACTTCGACGGACCGCCGAAAATTGCTGAGGCGCGATTCGGGCGATATGAATCGGACGATTAGATTTGGCAGGTGAAAATATTGATATGATAATAATGATAGAAGAATTAAATAAATGATTCTCGAACATGACGACTAATACTCGTATATGGTTTCCATAAGTGTTATCTAACAATAAATTAATCAAAATATTTTCGAGAAGTCTTTAAGGGCGAGTATTGCGCGCTTAATAGACAATCGGCTGACAATGTTTGGAAAGGTTTAGTTTAGTTTAGTTCAGTTTAGTTTTTTTAGCTTAGTTTACTTTTTTGGCTTCTTAGTTTTTGGTCTTTTTAGTTTTTCTTCAGCTTTTTTCTGTTTTTAAGCGAAAACGAAGCTGCGCTGACTTTTTACGCAAAAACATAACTTATTCAGCGATTTTTTTGTTAAATTACAAGGACTCAATTGCTAAAAACTCATAATTATCCATCGCTAGTGGCTTGAATCATGGGCTAAACATTAATCATACAAATCTGTTAAAGGACGGACTATTAAAAAAACTATGATTCACAACAACTTTTCCAATGAGCACCATGAGCAAGCTAAAGCGACCAAGCTTAGTCAGTCAGCCTTCTATTAAACTTCCACCCATGTGCAGAAAAATCATCGGGAAATATTAAAAATTAGTGGAGTTATTTGGAAAAAATAGGTTCGATAGTTAATTAGACAACCCGTATATTCACTATTTTAATCGCTCAAAGTTTTGTTTACGTAAAAGCGCAAAAGAATTTAGAAATAAAATATCAAGTTTGAGATTGTTAATTCATGATTCTCTTCGCTGCAATGCCTTTCTTTACTTTTTGACTGCAGTCTGAAATACTTTGTTATTAAATTTTTATAGAATAATATACATAATGGTAATGAGAGTTAAATCGAGCAAAAATGCGGCAATTGTAATTCATTTTAAATAAGTTTCAAAATTATATTACGCAAAGATACTGCTGAATTTGGACAAGATTTCATAGGATTGGTCAGGATAAACTTTACTTGGGTAATGATTTTTATGCAAAATAAATAAAAGTTGAATATAAAAAGATCTTTCGTGCATGTAATTACTGGCAGTACCACTCGTATCATATAAGACAACGGAATTCGAATGAAACTTACAAAAATAAATAAAGTTTTTTCGTGCATGCGCGGCGTAGAAATTTTGGAGTGACCTGAACATTTTTTTCTAAATTGTCGTTTCCAGGCTCTAAAACAAAATTTTGACGTTTCTGATGATGATTATGATGATGATTCTTCTGTCTAGACGATAAAAGCATAAAAACTTCTCCATAAAAATTCAGTTAAATTGGCCAAAATATAGTCCGAAGTAGCTATTTGTTGCGAAGCGTCAAAAAATTGATACTTTCCGACTAAAACAGTAGTTGAAAGCGATTAAAACATATGCTTTCTAAGATTTTCTTATAATATCAAAAATTCTGCTTAGTTGAAATTGTGCTTGCGGATGGAGAAAACCCTCAAAACCACCAAGATAATGGATACTTGTTTCGTAGAAATACGTTAAACAGTGTTGTAGTAATTACCTATTTCAAAGTCTATGAGCTGAAATAAGTGCTTATTCTTTCATTTATTCGTTGCCGTTTACACGTTTTAATGCGCTGTTTTCTTCTTTGGTTCATTTAAAAAAATTGCATTTTACCTTGACTTGGTTATTTGCGCATTTCTGCATGCTAACCGCATTTTTGCGGTCTGGCCTGATTCTTTTTTCAAGCACGGGTAAATTTATCTTCTCTCCAAACCGCACTCTCGCCCACCCATTTTCCGACGTTTGACTGATTGTGTTTCATCCCATTCTCGCTAAAATCATAAATAATCGCCAGCGTGCTTCGTTCGCAATCGTATAACTTAATTAAAATGATTAATTGGAATATTAAGCAAAAATTGATTAATTATAAGAAGCAACGTGGTTTTTATTTTTCGCACTGAAGCAGACCGATTGTTTGTGTAGCAAAATCAACCGAAAAGGTTAAAAATAACGAGAGTGCTACGCAGAGGCGAAGCCAGGATTTTGGTTCGGGGGGGGGCACACACGAAATTTTTTTAAACTGATTTTGCATTGAATGCTTTGATATGGTACTGTAACGCGTTAAATTTAGTAAAACAGAGTTTTTCGACTTTTAGTGGTGTAGAGCATAGCTAATTTATGGGTTTCTGATGACCAAAATACAAAAAGTGCAAAGCAGCGCTAAGCGCTGGAAAATTTTGATATTTTTACCGTCTTCAAGTAGAATTTACGGCCTTTTACTGAACAAATAGTTCAGAAATCATAAGTCCCGCAAAGCGCCAAGAAAATTAGTTAGTTTTTACCTCTTAAACACTTTAAGCTTTGTAAATACTGACAGAGCAGAAAATTATCAACTTTGTACAAAACAATTTTGACATAATGCAATAAGGCTTCTAACAGGAAAATAGTGCGAATTACAGACTCAGTATGAATCACTAGAGTATTTTGACTGATTCAAGCTTTTGAACGAAATGCTGGAGGAAAATTTTTGATGTTTTTACTCTTTAAACTCAATATATCGTTTTAAAATCATACGGCGCGAAGCGCCGGAAATCTTAAGGAATTCCTAACTCTTTTACCTTTTTTGTCCTATCAAACACCTTTGTACATGTACAGCGAGATCCTACGGCTGAAGGATCTGGACAGGCGCACTCAAGCGCCCCCGGCAGGGTCCAGGCAGAGTCCCGGAAAATTTTCTAAAAAACAATCTAATATCTTGGTTCTGAATTAAGTCTCAAAACAGTTAGAATTGATCAACTCCTACATGTGCACAAAACTTTTCAATTGCTTGCTGAATTGCCATGTGTTTCCTGAGCTGAAATACGTTTTTCGACCTCTCCAAAGTATATAGAGCAGCAACGGGTCGCCGCTGCCAATAAGAAATAGAAAGATTTATCAATGAACATTTTATTCTTATCGTTTTCAAAGACCCATTTTCGGCCTTCTTAAACAAGAAGATCAGAAAACAGAAAATGCGCAGAACACAAGACAATTTGGCCATTCCTATCGATTGTCCTTTTAAAGAAACGCAAAAACAGATAATAGACTAAGTGGTAGTGGTACACAATCGTTTTCGCAGTATTATGCTAAACAAGCATGCGCAGTTTCGTTCAACGAATAAATAGTACATTAAATCACCAAACTGATGTGAAGCGCTGATTCAAGCTTTTTAACTCATTGTTACTATATATGTGATAATAGATAATAATGACTGGGCACGAAGCGCCGAGAAATTTTAGCGTTTTTTGCCTTTTTGAGCTCAAATTTCTGAACATTATGATTGCATTGGAAAAATCAACAGAATTTTCAAAAATTTCGAGGGGGCACGTGCTCCCTGTGCCCCTAGGCTACGCCTACAGTACTACGTAGAGCAATAAGACTTAAAATTTCTGATAAAATTTTGAGCTCTACATGGGTCATAGTGATATAGAATTAAAGGCACCAAACTGTAACAACCTAGTTTCTCTCTACTTATCTCGCCTCGTTGTATAATTTTTCCCCGCTGTATTACTGTGCTTTTTCATTGTGTCACTGTGTTTTTGTTTTTTGATATTATTCCTCACGTATTTTATTGCGTTCCATTTAGGCAGTTGCGCTTCGTAAAACCTGTGATTCCGCACAATATAATTTTTCTTATAGCTGCATCCGTGCAATATTTCTATTTATATTTCACTTATTCCTTCTTTTATGCATGCTTCTTCTTATATTTTTTCTCTTTCTTATTTTCTTTTTTGTTTTTATTCGTTTTTCCTTTATATGTTTTTTTCCTATATTTATTATTTTCTCTGTTCTTCTTTGTCTTCTTTTTTCATTTTTGTGATATTGATGGCTTCCCATTATCTAGGGGACCGCTCAGATTCAAGATTCTGAACTCCGAGGCCCATGTGAGAATATTTTTGAAATTGAACCGTAATTGTATGCAAACCATACAAAATACAATTATTTCAACTCTCGCGATAACATGGTAAGCCTTGTCAAAACTTTGACAAAGTTTTGAGATGCTTATAGTCGGCCGAACATGAGAGAAAAACTTGTTTTTCAGCTTGAAATCGAGCCATTTGTGTAGTGGAAAGCGCGTACATATTCGTACAAACGCAGCAGCAAATTAGGACATTTCAAATTTCCATTTCAAAATGTTTCTAATGGCTATTAATTCAATCGGCTTTATTTTTTTACCTTCTTTCCTATTCTTAGTCGAAACCGTGCTTTTTTGTGCATTAAAAAAGCTTTTCGACTTCCGGCTGAAATTCACGAACAGATTTTTCTTATTTTTACCATAAAAGCTTTGTTTTGTATCCCTAATGACGAACAGGATTCTAAACTTTGCAGGTGTGATGAGCTCTGTTCTTCTTAGTGCCAAATTCTAGCGGAGTAAGCTTCCTGTTCTGACTTGGAGGCGGACTACGCTTGTTACTTCGCATGATGTCAATCAAGCACTAGATCTACTCCCTCCCAGGGATTGGATTTATGCTTACGGATAAGATTTATAAGATTCAAGATATAAGGAAAAGATTCATCGAGATAAAATGAACTATTTCCCAATTTGCATTTTTTCGTTCATAAAGACAGCAAACCACTTCGGTTTACTGTTAATTACGTTGCAGTTTCACCCATCAACCAAAACGGGACGAGATAAGCAATAAGACTGAATTTCCAGTGGTCAAAAATTCATGCATCATGTATGTACATGTATGTAACGTAATAATAACAGAGACGCACCGGATACGATGACTCAGACAATAGAGCCTGTTAGAACAGCAATTTATTGTTACGGCTGATCAACCTATTTAATTACGCTACAATCACGGATGGGCGCCGAAAAACAACGGGGGTAGGCGATTTGGATAAATTGGGCGGAGTGCAGCCATTACATATTCCCAGTAATAAACGACGGTGCCGGACGTCGTTGATTACAGCACGCATCCGACATTATTGTATCTGGGAACGGCAACATTTGGCAAACATGAGACGAATCGAATTTGGCCTCGATTACGTAGTCCATATTTTGAACCCAAAAAAAGGTCGGCAGAAGTCCGCCATGGACGCTAATGACCGCCATGACCGTTGTCCATATAACCTACACTGCTCTGGGAATATAGCGGTCGGAACGAAATGATGTATGCCGAAAAGTGCTCATTACGTTTGATGTCGTTTCGGCAGTGATTGCAGTAGCCCTAATGATGGCATTGTTGAATTTTCCGTGACGCTTTGCTGCCAAAATAACCGGATTCACGTTTAAAGTAGGGTTAAGAGTCGATGATTTGGTTGCATTAGTATGCGGATATTTTACGATTTGTTTGCTCCCTTGTAATTCAAATATGTGTAAAAGGTGGCTGCGACAATTTGTCTTTTCTTTAATTCCGAGCGAATGTGTTCATGTTTATGCTTGCTCGTTTGTATCTTTCGGAACTTGAAAAGACTCGTCACAATAACTCCAAAATATAATGGTTCAGTTGTTAAATTTGTAGCAGAAATAAGTGCTACGACTTCGCTGCTATCTCCATCCTCGCTCATTCAGTTCCTCTGGAAAAAAACCCATGTTGAGCCTCCCTGACTTGACCTTAGGCGCACAGCATGGCCGATTTGGGTAGGAAGCCCTGTCTAGTAGGTCGGCAGGAGCATTCTATTGTTCTAACATGACCTACGAAATTAGTTTGAATGCTAAGGTACCGCACAAATCGCCTTACTTTCACAATTTTCGAAACAAATGCAACTTTAAAAGAAAAAATTGATTTTTGTCCATACTTTTTTGGATTTCTCTCGTGTAACCTCATAAAATTTTCCTTTTTTCCTTTCTGGGTAACCTGACCTGCTATCCCTCCGCTTTTGCCACTAACCATTACGAAAATCTCATTTCTCTTGTATTCCTATCTCAGTTTCCATGGCAGCATAAGAATTAGGTCAGACGACCCCTAAAAAATTCGAGCAAGTAAGCCATTTATCTAATTGAGAATAATTGCCTATGGACTGCATTTATTTAGCTAATTTCAGTCTCTTTCTGATTTTAATGGAAAACCCTTGTTTATTCATTTGCGGAAAATTTCCCGCCGAAAAATCGATTTCTATTGTTTGCAAAGCAGGGCCTGGGAACTGAGAATCCGATTTCGCGTGGTAAATAAATAATTACTCCGTCGAATCTGAACACAATTTTTTCCGGTCACTTTTTCCTACACCCGCGCAATTTTCCACGATGACCTAAAAGTTCGTTCGATCGACAGACACGAGTTTCGCATTTTGGCCGCTTAAGTACACATTTTCTTCGCATTATTATGATAATAATTATTATTATTGAGAATAGAGATCTCGTACACAAAATACGCCGGCCTATTTCTAATGTTACACGTGGTATAGTTGAAAGGGGGCGACGTTTCTTCGTTTCTTATTGCGAAATTATTCATTATTTAC
This sequence comes from Mermis nigrescens, assembly GCA_036768485.1. Classification (NCBI taxonomy): domain Eukaryota; kingdom Metazoa; phylum Nematoda; class Enoplea; order Mermithida; family Mermithidae; genus Mermis; species Mermis nigrescens. Next base: position 4,853,603 of record JAVLUZ010000142.1, read on the forward strand.
CTGCCCGCGCGGAACTCGGACGCCTTGTTTATTCAAATTTCATATACTGGACACGTTTCTGGTCGACTCACCTTCCTCCAGAACTAGGTATCCCTATAACTTAGTTCTGAGAAATAGGAAACAAAACTCAATGTATACTCACGTACGCATAAAGTGTCTTTGCGTTCAATATTGTACCTAATAGAATCGCGCGATTTTTCGCCATCCGAGTAAGATGCGCCTGTGTCAGTCAAGCCTAATCTGTTAAATATGGTAAATAGTTTCAATTTAGAATTGCACTAATTTGATACTTTATATTTTAAATCCTATAAAAGATGATCGCTAATAATTCGGCTTTAAGCCAGACCCGCCCCATCAGCAGTGGTGTGTGAGCTACGGACGAGGGTGGATTTAAAAAGGTAGTAGGGCAGCCTACCCAGCTGATATTCATTCGGAAGGTTTGAATGTCTAGACCCCGAAATTGAAAAATTGGAAATTTTGTGATGAAAATGAGACAAAATAAGGGTGTCAAAAATGGATGAAAATTAAAAATTTTAGTCAAAAGTGCTTTTAATTGGCCAGAAATTTGGAAAACGTAGTTTTAAGGCTATTTTAGCACTCATACCAGTTTTTACAGTGATTATGACCATACGTGGGCAGCAAGAAAATTCTGGGGGATGCAAGATTTATTGAAGGTCAAAAAATGGTCTTAAAAATGATGGTATGGCAATAAAAACACCATTTTTCGACGTTTCTCATCAAGCGCTATCCATTGGCATCAAAAAATTGCGAAAAAAACGAAAAAATTTTCAAAATTGAATTCTGGGGGGGGGTATTTTGATTTCTGGGGGGGTATTTTGGTTTCTGGAGGTTGCATACCCCACGCCCAGGTGTGATTATGACCCAAAAAGCTCATTTACTAGCCCCGTGACTGGCTGACTCCCAGATCGGCCATGCTGAGCATCTATGCTCCCCACCATTAACGATAATCCAACATACTTGGCGATGTGATGAATGGTTTAATGACTTAGCCATCCTTCTTCCGAATTTCTCTGGCGCATTGAGCCGGATAATATTCATTACATCAATTGGCTTTGATTGCAGCATGGAAAATCTTATTTTTGTTCTATAAAATATTTCTTTGAATTCGGTTAAGATTTTTAACTGATCTTAATATTTTACAGTTTTTTAAAAGACGCTTTTAGCAATTTTTATATGGAGTTTCAGCGAAATTGCCGAAAATATTCGACCTTTTCGGGCTGAATATCTGATACAGTTATGTTTTGCTGTAAAATCTGCAAGAATTTTAGCAAAGTTGATATCTTAATTTTTGAAATTCGCAAAATTTTCCGGCGTCGCGTCGGAAAATTCTGATAACACGGATGAGGATAAAAATCAATAATAAACATGGTATCAATCTATGAAAAAATTTTAAATGTCATTTGACGCATAAAAACGAATTTTCGGGTGCCGCCCGCTTACAGAAATTCTGTCGCCAATAAACGGATCGGGTTTTCGTGAGCATTTTTACAGAAGCATTTTTTTAACATTTTTTACGAAATTATTTTTTACATCTTTACATTTTTACCCCATTTTTTCAACCTTACGGTTGTGTAATTATCGACCTCGCATCCAAAAGCATGAATTTTTAGTAAGATTCAAAAAACATTCCTATGTTCTGGCTGAAAATGCTTAAAAACCTGATCTTTCAAGAAAAATGCAGAAAAACAATCCTGAACAAACAATTTTAGCAAGACAACTGTGAACTTTAGGTTTCAGCCAGAGAGCTATATTGTGCTGGATTGGACTGAAAATGGTTTAAATGCTTTTAAAAAAAGCCGTAAAACCACCCAAATTTATAATTTCTGGCCCTTTCAAACATTTATCAGGAAAATTTTAACTTTCATCCTTTTTTGGCTCAATTTCGCTTATTTTCTGCAGCCAACTTTTTCTTCCACCTTCTGATGAGGTTTTATTGATTTTTATGTATTTCCAATCTGTCTATCATAGTGGGCTTGTCCACTTTACTAAGAGAGGAGTTCTTCTTTGGAATATATGCTAATTAGAATTATTTGATATGACGGGCCGATCGCGAGTACGCGTAGTCTCGCTGTTTACTTTGTTTTTATGACATTCCTCACGTTCGTCGCTTTTAATTACATCTAAAATCCATAAAACAACCGCCCAGGTGTTCTCCGAGCTTAGTGCACCTCACCTCGATTGGACTAAAATAAGCGGCTCTGAAGCTAACGCCTAATTTCGAATCCTTCCGCCTTCGTTCATTCAACGTACGTGTGTATGTAAATTAGGACATCGTTGTTTGTTCAGCTTATTGTGTATAAACATTACTCATTCGTGCGCTACACAATCCGCTAGCATCAACTTTTCTCAGAGCAGTTAGCCGTGCGAAGCTAATACCGGAAGTTAAGGTCCCAGTTGACGCCCCAAACATCCGAATTTTAGTATACCTACCCGGGCTTCCGAAAATTAGCGGCACGATTTAAGGTATTAACCAACCAGGCTTGCCCGAGATTGATGAGACAGGACTCGTTTTTGGACGGCAAACTATGTAAGCTTCAAATTTCGTTCTCTTATCTTTTAACTGCGTATAGCCCTCTTGGTGCCTACCTGACCTACCTTTATACGTCGTGTCCAGTTACGCCGATTGCTCGGCTCATTCACGATTTACTTACCAAATTTTCATTCACAATTGCCTTTTTCGTTCGTCGTTGTCCCAGGTACGAAATCGTCTTATATCGAACGTACGGGCCAAGGATAGATCCCACAATTATTTGTTTAAGCCCCCAGCGTGACTAGGTATCATTAAGGACGCTATCTCCTCTTCGCTACGTCACGAGAGTCGTTCCATCATTTCTTGACAACTTGTCGTTTGTTTCGTTCGTTCTGCAATTCATTCATAGGTTTCCAATAGGAAAATATAGGCCGTTTCTTTTTTTACTACACTACTCGTTCCAGGCGTCGTTATTACGATTACGTGGGCGATTCTCATCAATGAATGATTGAGATCGACGACTGCGAATTATCTGTTATATTTTCCTTAAATGGCTCATTTATAATTAGATTCGTCAATATTTAAATTTGATGGAAAATCGATAATTCAGTTATACGTGCGTACGAACTAATTTTATTCGAGTTGTCTTCCTTCATTTGGTCACGTAATTGTAATAATATTGGATAATCAACGGAAATTAATCTATTATTTCCGATATTTTTGCACTGGGGTACCTAACCTACCTATTTCTCAGAGTCTAGCTCGACCAGACATTCACTCGAGGTTTTGGGGTCTAGAACCCTTAGAATGGAAAGCTGGGAAATTTTCTAGGGCAAATAAGACGAAAATGGAGAACGTAGATAGATTAAAATCAATAATTTTCTGCAAAATACTTGAAAATTATCATAACCTAGTTTTTCATGCTATTTTAGCATATATGTATATCAGTTTTTGAGACCATGTTGGCTCGAGAAAACTTGCTGATCCTCCCCAGACTGGTCATACTGTGCATCTATGTTCTTCACTGATATTTTCCAAATAAATTATTTCGATTTAATCGTTTACTCTTGTAAGCGATCTATAAGAATGCGCTTTATGTCTCTCGACAAAGCAGTTTCATTTGTGCTGCTTTTACTGATAACATCTGACTTTTTTCGCTCTGAATTGCAACATTTGCTGCTTTATGCTTCTCGTGTTGATCTTATATCGAAAAATTCTTAAGCCTAGGTAAATGTCAGATGAAGTAATATTGTTTCAACGTTTTCGCGATTTTTCATAAAGGCACCGGATTGATTCATTTGTCGATAATTTAACAAAAAATTGATTCATGCGACGATAAACCCGGAAAATCACGCCACTTAAGCAACCAATTCATTTTGTTGATATTACGTGCACAACGTATTATTTGATGTACCTATAAATAGTTATAATTGCAAAAAATTCAGTGCATCTATAAATCAGCTTATGCCCACGGTACATAAAATCCCTTTTTACTGTGAAATCAGACCATAAATTGTGATTTTTGAGCTCAGTATGAGAATGAAAAAATGCTGATGCATTAGACTTGTCAAATCGTCACCCGAAATAGTCGTCGTCCTCGTTCTTGTCGACGATATTACGAATTTTCGTCTAAGCTTACACATCGTCATCGTCTATGGTAAACGAATTAGTGTTTGATACGTTTCATTTCATCAAATTTCTTTTTCAACAAATTTCGAAAAAAATCCAAAAAATAATTTCTCCTCAGCAGACTTTTTTGTACAATGCAATTTTGAGGCGCAAAAAAGATTTTTTGAGCGGTCTTTGTACAATGTACAAAGTGACAGTAATTTTAACACTTTTTTGCGCTTTTTTTACCATAATTTCGAAAAATTAATGCCACAATTATGGTCTCTTTAGCTCCAAGTACGTAAATTAAACACTCCGAAGTCAATTTTGTACAATCTCAAACGTTTAAAAGCTGACTCAGTCATTTTTCGCATCTATCTGTTGTGTTTTTTAGAGATTTTATACTGAAAGAAATGTAATTATTTGACAACTTACACTATTTTGCTGTTTGAAGATAAAATTAACTTCCTTATGTGTATGTTAAGAATTCAGTCAGCATAAGTATTGCATTCGCAATATCATCTCTGATGCGTCCTCAGTCCAGGTTTACGTGTAAATTTAGCTGAAAACTCAAAAAATTTGAATATCATAAACTGAATTTGGAACAAAGTAACAATTTTGGACAGCAATCGGGTCGCAAGTTACAGACTCGTAACATATAAGATATATATTTATTTACTACAGTTTACCTATATGTTAAGCGTACAAAAAAATTTCGCTCCTGCAAGACTTTCGGGGATCTTTGATCAAGTGCAAAGAGGTTCGTAAAAACAATGCCTCTCAATTAAAATATAATCTTGTTTATTTTTGAGGCAATTTTTATATTAAAAGTTAAATAATCCATTTGTCATTGGAACACGATTTATAACGCGAAGTTGATCACTCAACCGACGCTTCGCATTTTTATTTCAAAGTTATTAAAAATGAAACTGAATGAGTTGATTGTTCACTGTTGCCTTTTTCCCGCCATAATTTTTCTCGTCACACTGATAATCGAACATCATTGACACTTTTACTGAATTCATTCGTGACCTTTATACGTATAAAGTTTGTTTTTTTCGTCAGTCTTATGCGCCAAAATCCCTAGTCCCTTAGATAACTCTCACGAGTTGGACAATATTTTTTATTTATTGATGTTCACATGTCTATCTTGTTTCTGGCGAAAAGTATAATTTATGACGGTAAATACGATTCATAACGCGAAGTTGATCACTCAACCGACGCTTCATTACATTATAACTTCCGATTACTCTTTCCGGCCTTCAATGGATCAGTGAGTATTGCTCTTTTTGACCAGGATTTCCGCACACTTGCATTCGTTTTGCCTTATATTCACGTAATTTTCTACTTCTTTGACTTGCCTGGAATCGGTATTTTTAAGCGATTTTTTATTAATGATTATAGACATCAAAAGTTCCGTTAGGTAGTCGTATTTTAAAAATGTTTTGTTTGTCTTAACAATGCCTGAAAATACGACTTGAAAGTATGAAAACTTTCTGAAGCTTTGCGATTCAGTTTTCTACAGTATTTCATTAGATAACACGAAAGTAATCATTATTATTAAGAGAGGAAGATAATTAGATTGAAAGCGAGTTGAAAACAATGGAAAGAACAAAATTCTTTCTAGTCATTCATTAGTCCAAACGAATCAGAGAAAAGATCGGAAAATGGTGGGTTTTATAGATTCAGTCTCCACATATAATTACTCAATTCGGCGCTATGTGCTAGCAGTTTTTGACACTTTCCCAAAAATGTTTGCTCTACTCGAGCGAAGTCGTATGCTGACTGGTATGGTGTCGAAGTGTAAGCTGAGGCAAGAGGCTCGGATCTTTCCTTCTAAGTTGATCTGTGTGAATTTCTACAAATTTCAAGCTTGAACATGATTATGCAAAAATTTAAATTGTTTCCTATATTTTTCGTTTAATTTTCCAAATTATTTTTATCTTTATCACTGTTAGCAAGATACCCATGAGTCTCACAAAAGCGCATATAACGCAAATGAGGGTGGTATCGGTTGAATAAGTGACATTTGCTTCGAAATTGAAATCGCTCTCGCTGTTCCTATTTTTAACTCCATTCTTACATTCTCGTTGCTTCTCTTGCACAGCTATCGCTATAACAAACTAGCTGACTTAGTGCATGCACGATGAAATGAAGGTCCAGCTTCGGTTATAAAAAACATCGAAAATTGGCGCGAAGGCCTACAAAGTGTTGGCTGATGCTCTTTTCTTCCAACTAGCTATGTGCAGGTTGAATCATGCGCGCAAATTAGCTTTGTGTGTTTTTGCTTATTCGTTTCGCAATTTCTTTTGCTTGCATTATAGCACCATGTTCAGCCGTGTTATATTCAACTCCTAAAATTGCTGGTATGATTTCAAATCGTTTTGTACCTATAATTTTGATTTTGTCAGTTACCGTTAATCAAAATGACCAGAAGTACTTAAATTTTTTCGGTGTAGCTTTGACGCTGTGTTGTTTCATGCTAGTGTATCTTATCTCTGAACAATTGAAATTTCTGTGACTTACTAGTTTGTGTTCCATTTGATTAGATTTTCATTTTATTTCACTTTTTCATCAATTACATCCATCTGTGTTTTCGGTTCCAGTAGCAAATTTCACTTCCAGTAGCGAATTTCAGTCGATTTTCATTTCCAACAGAAATTTCAGTCAAATATGGGAGAAATACTTGTTGGCCTGTATCCAGGATCTTATGTATTTGGGAGGGGGAAAATGATAAGTTAGGTATCATTTTTTGAATGAAGGCGTTTTTGAAGTCCTCTCAATGAGCTCTATACAATCGTGCAGATCATTTGAGAAACAAGTTCAAAAAAATCTAAAATAATAAAATAATTCAAAATAATAGAATAATTTTAAAAGATTCAAAATAATCTAATCTGATCTTAAATCTAAATTTCTATCTAAAAAATCAATCTAAATTTCTATCTAAAAAATCTAAAATCTGTTTATCTATTTACTGAATACGTTCCCCTTGTCTAGCTCAAATTTGAGCGCTTAACAAGACGAAAATTACACGTAAGCAATAGGTGCATCAAGAAATTTTTCACTCACGAGCTCAAAAGTATATGTGCTAAAACCCGTTTGGCTGTATTTTAAACGCAAATTGAGAATTTTTCTTCTTTCTTTTCGAGAACCCTTGAGAAAAACAAGAAAAATTTTGCATTTCTGAGACCCCTTTGAAAAGGGCGAGAGTACTCTTACAATTAAGCATCCTTAGGTAATATATAGCTATTTTGTATTTACAAAATTATAAACGCATTTGAAAGATTAATCAGGCGACAGCAATTTCTCTCAGAAGGACATTTCTTCAATAATTATTGCGCTATTCAACTTGCATATCAAATTCAGGCTGTGCATTGTGCATTGACCGTTTATGTCCAGCACTGATTCTATTTTGGGGCGAAAGGATGTCGCTTGTTCGTTGGATTAAATTACTATGTAATCTTTTGAGTTATTTTTAGCCTAAATGTCCAATTTTTCTGACCGAATAATCCTTAACCTATCAATTCTAAGTCAGCCTGAGAACCTTTTTGTATTTAACTTGTCGTGCCTCTTAAATTCTTTATGATTTTAGTATGCATTGGTGCTGTGAAATGTTCAACAAATTTCAGCTGGCCCTTATACCTTTATTGTAACCTGTTTTTTTAAGCATGGATTAAAATTGCTCGTAAAATTCTTCCAGATTAGCGAGCAACGCCAACATTCAAATCGCCATTTATGCGTTTATTCTAGAATTCGTTAAATTTTTAAATAGGATAATGGATTCGACTGTTAGAGAAGAAAATTATTTGCAGTTGTGGATATTCGCCGCTAAGGGAATCGCTCCTAAAAAGCAATACGTTGACATGACATTCTTATCTTTTTTTGTGTATATAGTTTTAGTCTTCCTAAAAAATTTTTTACTCCTATTCCCTTCATTTTTCGTGCGAAATGGCTTTTTGCAGGCCCATTCTCTTTGCCTTTCGTGAAACATCTCGTTTATTTGCAATCACCTTTTCTGAGATTGGTTCCACTTGAGCCTATCCCATTGAAACTCCTTTCTGACTATTTATTTTTTTACATTCGTTTGGTAGCACTTGCATGCTTAATACCTGGCTTCGCAAAGATCCATTTTTTAGCATGCTGGTTCTGCGTAAAAATGTATATTCAGCCAATAAGACGTAGCAGGTTCTGGTCTTGATTAATGGAATCGACGTACTTGGAATTAGAATTATTTTGACATTTTTTAAACATTATTTTGGTCTTTTTATTTTTTGAACAAATAACTATTTTTGAAGCTCTCGATTGCATTATTTTTTATAGATGTTCAATATTTATTTTTGGGATGTAATGTTTATTTTTTAATCTTTCATTTACATTTTTAACACTAATCCGGGGGCCATCCGACTTGAAACGTCATGTGAATTTGGTGTATAACAAAGATGAAGTAAAAACTACTTTGATTTAGAGTACCGACTGAGTGAGCATTTTCGCTGGAATTGGTTGGTCGTTTTGTCAATTTCGGATCTCATTTTCCCTTTATATTTTTCGTGTTTCTCTGGGGACTCAACACAGCCCAGCCTTACGCTCATGTGCCTTTTTGTCATTTTGTGCACTTATGCTTTCAAACAATTTGTGTCTAATTGTCATAATATGTACAAGAAAACACTTTTTGCTTTATTGCTATTATTAGTATTAAGAGAGTCAGCAAAATTAATGCGCGAAAAATGGTTTTTAATGCTATTTTAAATGTACAGACTTCTGACTGGAAATTGAATGAATCGTATTCTTAGTAAGTAAATGATCCTGCTAAATGCAGAGGGTGACAAATTTTACTTAAATTTTTTTTGAATTGTAGTCCAACTTCTGCGTTTTGAGAAGACTACTCCTTCTTTTTATCGCAATCTTTACAATTAAGCGCTTATGCTTCTAAATACCAGATTTATTTTAATTATAGATACTTTTGCGAAATCTGCTTAGACAACGTTCGGAGTTTACGAACCACTACGAAAATAAAAACTAGCGACGAGTGCTTCTGGGGCGAACATTTCGAGCTCAAGTAGGTTTTTGACCTTAGAATTTCACCATTATAAACGCGATATTGTAAAAATAATTATTCTTATTTCTATTAATATTATTTGTTGTTACCTACTATTATAATCAAAACTGGACAAATACTGGTCTTCCCATTATTATATCATTATTATTGTATTATTATTATTATTCCCTTTATTACTAGTATTATATTCTTTCCATTACTGTCCTTCCCATTAGTATTATCTTTCTGGTATTTTCCATTCCCATCAATGGTTAGTTTGTATAGTCTGGGTTATTAGTGTTTTTCAAAGATAATTATTTATTTCTATGTTTACTGATTTACTCTACCTACTCGTATTTCTTCTTTCGATCTTTCTGTCAATGTTTTCTTTGCTTATACATTTTTTCCTTTCTATTTTCCCTTGTTTGTCGTATTTCAGATTGTTTTTCATAAATTTTTGCGGGAATTAGTCGTTTCAGTTTGGCAACGTATTTTTTAGCCGAATACCTAAACTGAGCAAAATTACCGTCGGCTTGTACAAAGATTTTGATGTAAGAAAGCGTAAATTTCGTGGCAATAATCTAGTCGGCCATGTTGATATTCCCGCGCATTGCATCACTGCCCGGTACCCGGTGGAAAAATGGTTAGTTTGCTAACTTGGATTTATTGTAGTATCATGGTGACTATTTTTCGGTTGATATGTTTTCATTGTTTTAGGAAATCAGTTTGCACTTTTTGGACCGAAATAACATTTAATTTATAAAAAATTTGCGCGCTTAAATTATAAAATTTTGTCTGATGTTGTTTTTATTGCGCTTTTTTGGATAGCTTGTTATAATTTACTCTTTTATTATTGTAATGTCTTAACTGTGTGGTCGTATGGCTGGCACTCCACTTGTTATGAAAGAATAAATCCAAAATTTTTTCGTCTGTTCTAGAAATATCTAGATAAATTTGCTAATATAAAAAATATTCAAAAAGAAATAGAAAAGATGTGCTTAGGAAGCAACAAAGAAAGCGAGACGCGAGACTGCGCTAGTACTTGATTAGACACGCTTACAAGAAGACAAGAAGACATAAATATGGGTAGCTTTTGGGGATCAGACCTCCAAAAAGGACAGATGGGTAAATCGTATGGGCTAAATAGAGCAAACTTAGGGACCCAAAAACAAATAAACAGCTTTTTCATAAACGTGCTCAAAATCAAGTAAAACTGTCAAATAGAGCTGTTTTAATTTCACTAAAGCAAAAAACATTGGTATTTTGTTCTCCATTTAGCCGCACTTGCAATCTAATATGTTGTGATTATATAAAGTGAGTCATAATTCTAGCGAACCCAGATTGACAAATTTAGGAAATTACCGCTGAAATTTTGAAAATCGAGATCTTTAGAAAAAGTGCTAAAAGTGCCTTAGGCTATTATGATTGACTTCATTTAATAGACAGGTTCGAGGACATATAATTGATCCCTTGACCACCATAAGGGTCATGTTCATACATGGGCGTGGGGGTGTGTCTGGATCCCTCCCAGAATCCGCTGGACTTTCCGGAAATCGAAAGACCCCCAGAATTGAATTTTTTGTGCTTTTTTTGGCTATTTTGCCCCATCAGACCCCCTCAGCATTGGGATACTGCCCAAGTATGGTCATTTTCTTTCAATCTATTGTATCGTCATATATTTTTAAACTATTTTTACGTCTTGATATCTACTTATAAGGTATCCAATAACGACGCCTCTTGGTAGTTCAAAACTGGCCGCGGTTTCGTTACGAATCAAGGCGCGTTTTCAAACCGTTGTTATTTTGCCTCTGAGAGCTTATGACCCCTTATTGCAAGTAATCAGCATACATCCAATTTTTGAAAGAGTCTCTAGATTCAAGCCGGCTTGAAAATGCAATTTGGCCAAAATTAGCATTTTTTAATCGAAATATTTTAATTAAGAATAACGCATAGAAAATAAATTGGAAACAACGAAAATTTATAAATATTTTCATTTCTAGCTATTGAACTTGAATTTCCATACTCCTAGCCACACGCGTGCCGCATTGGAATTCTAAGGGTCAGTCCCAAAAACTTTTTATTAAGTGTTTTTAAATTAAAAACGGTGAATGCGCTTAAAAATCACTATTTTTTACGTTTCTGATTTTGCTCGTTGTTTTTAGAACATTAAAATGAAAAAAATTAAAAATAAATTCAAAAATTTGAGTTAATTGAATAAAATATAGTCGAAAAATAAGTAGTGCTGAAAAATTGGCAATTTTTAAATAAAAGGGCACTAAAGGGGCTTAAATCCGGACATTTTCTACGATTTCTTTGTAAAGTCTGAAATTATGAAGTTTAAACCCTGTAAGAGCACGTATGGTCTTAAATTTTTCTATACTAATATTTTTTACTTCTTGCTTAACTTATTTTGATTTTCTTTTTTTATCCTGTTTTATTTTTTATTTCACTTTCTAATATTCGAATCAAAAATATTGAAAATTAAGTGAAATTGTACTTGCAGCATTTGAAATCCGACTACCTCGCAGTTTGTGATGCCGTCGATAATTTGACCAGTGTGAAAGCGAAAGTGAGATTTGTAGTAGATCATTAGTAGGAGTATTTTTATTCAATTATTAGCTTCGCAGGAAGATATAGCCACGTGCATTGTTCGGATTATGCACAATCAAAATTTAGCCAAAGATTTTCTATGTGATCTCGTTATACAAGAAGTTCAAGCTTTAGGTATCGAATTTAATTTTTTTAAATTTGTTTATTTTAAGAAATTTAATTTTAATGTTTCAGATAATTTCCATTTAATGTTTCGTGGCAATTCGTTAGCTACGAAAGCCATGGAAGCTTACATGAAAATCGTCGGTGAAGATTATCTTAAAGATACGCTATCGGATTTCGTTGAACAAATATTGACCAGCAAAGTAGTCTATGAGGTACATGGATTTTTATGACGTTTTCTAAATATTTAATAACTTCATTTACTTGTTGTTTTTCCTTTTCTTTCTTATTTCTGTCCTTGATTTCACTTGTGAAATTAAAATAGCTCTGGAGTCTTAAACCCGTTGCTTTTTAAAATATGTTAACGATGTGAGCCATTGAGGTATTTTGCATTATATGCGATTGCTTTGAATTTCCTTTTCGGTAGCTAACTTTAGAAGAATGAGATTTCAGCTGATAATTGTAAGATTATTTGGTAGATAATCAGTTTATGGTAATCATTATCATCGTCGTAATTGCTGTTTTTCACATATTTAAGCTTGTGTTATTAATTTTGAAGCTTCTTATGTATTTATCAATTTGTCCGAAGTATCTGATTTTACTATGAAGTCCTTGACGCGGAAATTTAAATACTATGGATCATTTAGTTTTTAGCACTCATCACTTTATTACTATTTTCCCAAATTCAAATTTACTTTATGCGTTTTTTGATTTTATCTCTTTTTAGACCATGTTTTGTCTCATGCATACTTTATTCTAATTACTTGTCTTTTACATTGTTGTTCAACGTTTTTTATTTTTTTGAAGGGTGCTTTGTAGTTTGTCAAATTATGACTCGTTTTTCATCATGGCTAAACATTCTTTTTATTTTATGGCAGTGTTCTTACGATGGTTTTGAAATTTTTCCTTCTTATTATTATTATTATTAATATTATTTATTATTATTGTTATTGTTATTATTATTGTAATTATTATTGTTATTATTATTATTATATGCCATTTAATTATGATATACATTTTCGTAGTTTAAGCTCCTCTTTTTGCCGTATGAAGTTAAATGTACTACTTACCCGACTGGATTCTTCATAATTTTACCTTTAAATATTTTTATTACTCAGCTAATTAATTTTATTTCTAATTGATTAATTTCGTAATTAATTTAAACATTTTTGATTATATTTTTGTTGGATATTTCTAGTCATAGGTATCTATATATTCTGCATGCATTCTTCAATGCTTTTTTATTGATAAAGTGATTCTGAACAATATAACGCTTGTCTTTATGTAGGTTGATCCATCAAAAATAACGAATCTCGCCCTTCTGTCTAAACACAGACAGTGTCTGATGGATTGGGCTAAGTCGATTTGGCAGAAGATTGTTTCGTCCGCTTACGATTTTCCGAGGTAATCGAATTAATCGCTAGTCGGACTAAAAACTTCAGAATTCAGATAATTTTCCGAGATTGAAGTTTTCATGAAATTGCAGTAAAGTTTTGTAAACTTTGCCAAACTAATTTTCTTACATTAAGAAAGTTTTTGTTAACAACTTAATTTTAAGGAATCACTTTTTGTCTTGAAAAATTGTTTTTTTAAAATTATTTTTCGTGCAAAATCTTTGCATTCATTTAAATCTTTGTCGTCAAAAAGGATCTCAAATAAGTATTTTAATGTTTTGGTCTAAGCTTTATTTGTTTACTTCGTGCCATAGCGGTTTCAAAAAAATCTATAAATACTTTACAAAGTTATATTGTCAGATTTCTAAAGCTTATATCTTAAAGTATCTGAATTTTTTCTGATTAGTGCATTTACAATCGGTTTTTCCGCTGAGATCAAATTGAATAACCTTGCTCTTTTTTGGACATATTTCTCCGGATTCAACGTCTTGTAAAATTACAGATTTAAATAGATTTTCGAAATTCATAGTTTTCGATCTCGCAGTGCTAACTTTGATATTTGAATTAATTACCTATCTGAAATTTTTCCTTATATTTTTCTGATTTTAACCAAGTTTAAGTTAAATGCTACTTGTTAAAGGCTGGTTTATGGTCTTGTTTAGAGGTTCTAGATTACGCAAGCACTCCCGTAAACGAATATTTATTTTTATAAATAATAAATAAATAAAGTTAAATCATATACTAATAATAACGAGATTCCTTTGAAGGACAAAAATGAAGAAAAATGGTTAAAATTTAGTAAAAAGGATGATTATGAACACAAATGATGAAACTTAATAAGAACGGACATAAATGAGTAAAAATAGAGCGAAATGGACAAGAAATGAATAAAAGGAGTAAAACAAATCACAGTTAATAAACCTGAAAAAACGAACTGTCTTAAAGATTGAAATACATAAAATATGTATATTGAAATAATACTGAAAATATTTATATGAATACATTGAAATAAAAATCTGAAACCTCTAAATGGCACTCGATTATGCATGGACAGAAGCCTAATTCTAAGTAGGTCCGATGGGGCCAAATTGCCAAAAATAGCAACAAAAGTTCAATTGTAGGTTTTGTCGATGTTGTAGGGGGGCAGCCGGATTCTGGGAGGGGATCCAGACCTCCCAGACCCTCACGCCCATGTGTGCCTTTGATTTGTTTATCTTAATTATTTGAAATTCGAGCTATTATAGAAGAATGTCATTGTTTTCGTTGAAATTTAGCTATTTGATTTGTGTGTTTTAAGGGGGCTGAAGCAGGTTTTCTGCGAATTGAGAGTACGACTGGACGCCGGTGGTTATTCGGAATTTGCCGATTATTTGATTTCGTCGAATATTTTCTTGCGATTTTTATGTCCGGCCATTATGTCGCCTAGCTTATTTCGCATTGTGAAACGTAAATTTGCTAATAAGTTATTCGAGCTTACTTTTATTACTTAAATCGGTTGTACAAAAAAAAAAAATAAAAATAAATATTTTGTAAAATCAAAAGATCAAAATCGTGAAAATGAATTGAAAAATCGAAAAATGAAACTCCGGGAACAACTCAGATGAATACTACAAATTAGCCCGCATATTGGCCTCTGAAAACTGAAGACCATAAAACTTGAAAAGTACTACTCGGTTGAGGGAAAATTAAAATATTATAAATACCTCTATGAATTTAACAACAATCAAACGTTTTTATCTATTGTTATTATTATATTAATACATTTTTTATATTATTATATTATTCCTATCCTTATTTTTAGACGTTTGATCTATCTTTCAGAATATCCTAGTGAATCGAGCGTGCGGAATTTGACTCTTATTGCGAAAACGATTCAAACGCTGGCTAATTTCACCAAATTCGGCGCCAAGGAGCCTTACATGTCTTTCATGAATCAATTTGTCGAAGCAGAAGTTTTGAATATGCGCAATTTCCTCAAACTGATATCGGTATTATATGCACCTACTTTTATTTATATCTTATTCACTCGTTTATTGGTGCGTATTTTTAAAATTTTTTTTAATTTCTTACCTGAGTAGTTTCATTTTTTTGTCGAGGAACGTAGGACGAGACATTGCCTAAAAATTTTTTTACCTATTTTTTAGACAAACGCTGGTGATTTTGTTGACCTCAGCGTCGAGCATTGTGATTTCAGTACGGATTTGGCCAAGCAGCTATCGCTATTGCATTCCTATTTGTCAGAAATTTGTTTGCCTGACAAAGTAACTTTAAAAAAACGATTATTGCTTATCAAGAAGAAAATATGTGCCCTTGTTATATAGTTATAAATATGGCTTAAAATTTTAAAATCGTGTGAAATTCTTTTTTGTTGTTGCTGGTTTTTATAAAATGTAAATTTGTCACTTGTCAATTGACATTTTGTCAATTTTAAATTTTACGTTAGGTCTCATCACTATTCTGGGACATCGTGCATTCATACGAGATGGCTGTAAGCGAGAAATCAGTGGTCTGACCACCATACCTTGGCAGTAGCCATAGCCTAACTCGTTCAGTTATGGGTTCTCAACGGTTAATTGATCCCCTATTGGGCTGAAAGTGGGTCAAAAAAGACAATTTCGTCTGATTTTTCACTGTTGTCCCTCATTTTTTCGAAATCAGCCCATCTAAATGGATCATCAGCCCGTCCAGCTTTTGCGCCAGCCCGTCCCATGGGCGGGCTGGGATGGGCTATTGCCCAAGTGTCCTGGCCACTCTATTTCAAATAAAGGAATCTCCTTGTACAAGTCCCATCTGTACATGTACATAGATACGGCGTTTAGAAGTCTTCGTGTATTCAGTACACTATATTTTAACGTACTAGTATAGAAGAGTAATACGTCCCGTCCTGTGTGCTTATCCTTTAGTAGTGTAATTTAAATTTAGATATTTTTACAGTTTTAGAGTCGAATTTGCGGCCTTTTTAATGACAGATAGTTCAAACACCTTGATCGGCAAGAACCGTTCAGAAAATTATTGGTACGAAGCGGTGAAAAATTCAATCATTCTTACCATCTGAAAACAAAATTTTGAGACTTTTTAAATATATGTACAGAAAATAACCGAACTAGTGCGAAACATCACATTCGTACCAAAATGCTCAAGTCAAGTCAGTGATCGGACCGAGGGTACTTTTTGGACCCTCGGCCGAGGCCGAGGCGACTAACAATCCTTGCCTCGGCCGAGGCCGAGGGTAATGCCGAGAGTCATATTTATATAGGTACCTATACCCATAAATAGTACTCTTTGAATATTTTGTATGCACATGAGCTAGAGAATAATCGTAATATTAAACACTTTTCGAGCTAAAACAAATGTTTATTGCTGTAAGCCAGAATTCTTATTTCAATCTGATGAAGCAGATAATTCATCATCAAAATCTAGATCATCTGAATCAGAGTAAGCCTCATCTATTTCGCCTTATTGTGCTATCGCGTCATCGTCGTCGTCATCCTTCATCAGATTGTTCAAAGTCACACTGTTTTAACCAACTGCTTTGAGATTGTGCTTTACAAAAATAAGTTTTTGAACATTTGATGGTAGCAGACGAGTGGATTAATTAATTGATGATTTAATAGTATTACATTTTTAAATGAATATTTATGGTAATGTTTGATGAAAACAATAACAATAAGGGCAATGGAATGACCTTTAACATCAAATTTATACAAAATAATAAAAGACAAATGTCTGGATGAATGAATTGAACAGTCTACTGCTTTAAAAATAACTATAGTCTGTTTCATTTAACTTTGAGGTTTTCTTTTGAATTTAAACCTCAATGAATCAGGCTACAAAAGTGGTTTAACTTTTGACGCAGTAATGCGCTCTGGCGATAGCAAGCGTCTGCACTCGTAACTCGATATGGATCTAGTATACAATTTACCCACCAACGTTTTTTAGCCGATCCATAATGTATTGTAATGTAAGTCATGTGTAATGTACAATGTGTAATATGAACACATTACACATTACACATGCAACACATTACGCAATACACATTACACATAACACATTACATATTACACACTACACAAAAAACGTTGGTGGGTAAATTGTATACTAGATCCCTCGATATACTGTATCACATATTAACTATACTGTTAGTTTAAACCACTTTTGTAGGCACTTTAGATTTTTTCAAAAACCTCAAAGTTAAATGAAACGGACTATACATACATGTACTTGAAATCAGACGTCATTTGACGCTTTTTTATGGTTCAAGCAATCGATTTTGGTCCGAAATCGCCTGAGGGGGTATGCCTTTCAAAAGTCCTAGTAGGAGATACCCCCAGAGTGCATGTGTGGCTTAGACTACATTCGACCAATTAGAGCGTAGAATAAATGGTTGTAAAGTAAAGTTTGATCCCGTTTCGGTGATTGTGCATCTCGTTTGGTGTAAACAGAGCGTCGAAATAGCAGTGTAAATTGATTACACGCGTTCTTTTCCAACATTTAACGTTTTATGTTGACTTTTTGCATGTGGTGTAGAGTTGACTAATTTGAGAGGGGTGAGAGTGGCGATGTACTGTAAAGTGATTGAAGTGTAGCAAATTGCCACAATACGTCCTTAGCGGAAATTTCGTCGGTCATTCTTTCTTGGAATTTGCAAAAATTGCACTCTGGTCTACATAAGAGTTTAAACACTTTTTTATCTATTCACTTAATAATCTCTTAAAATTTGTTCATCACGCATCTGAAAGATTAATGCTTCGATTTATCATTTTTTAAGACGCCACTTACTTTATGGAGTAGAAATTTGTGTGATTCCTGATGTCGTCAAACTGTGAAGTGTAAAAAAATTTGTGTGTACAAAAGTATAAAGACTTGTAGGGACCATCTTTGTATATGTATGTACAAACGGACCTTGTACAAAAAACCTGGGGAGTAGTCGGCCCTTTCTATGCAGGAGGGTGGGATCATTAACTTTAGTTTTTGGTCATATCTGGCAAAAATAACTAAAAATGGCAAAAAGCAAGGTTTTTTCAAAAATTGGGGAATAAAAACTTTCTGACTTTCAGTGGTGGGCGAATTACCGACTTTACTTGTGTCGTCCATATCCTGCGTGTAGCCAGCAAACAAAATACATTCTTGTCCTGTTCACCAACTAAATGCCTTGAATGAAGTCTAAATGATCTAAAAGCGTTAAAATTTTCGACGAATTCTTGCATATTTAATTGATAAAGTGACGAGGCGAGTCAAAAGGGCTAAAAAGCAACTTAAAATGCACAAATACTTAAAATTCAACGGATATATTAAACTTATTCAAATTTAATTTTAACCCTCGGCGCCTCAGCACTTTTCAGCTTCGCCCTCGGCGCCGAGGCCGAGGCTCCAAAAACGCCGAGCCTTGCCGAGGCCTCGGTTCGATCACTGGTCTAGTTTACAGTTTTAACATATCAATGGTGCAGTGTGCCCAGAAATTTTGACAATTTATCCGTTTTTGAATAAATTTTTGCTAAAGCACGCAGAACTAGAATAACTCCTGAAATTTTTCGAAATAAAAAATATGGCAAAGGAGATAATGTTTTTGAGGACAGTCGTCAACCCAAATTTTCGAGTTTTTGATCCATTATTATCGCCGTGGCCGCCTGTTTCAGTGCATTCCAAGCCATCCAACTCTGTGTGACGCAGTGCGTTCCATCGAAGCTTTGCTAATCTCCGCCCAAAAGCGATTAATTTTCGCCTCGTCACCTCTTTCGATGACGTCATCGTCTCGTCACAGCGTCGACGCGACGACGACGTCGCCGCTCGTCAACGGCGAGCGAAAACAGCGGGCGTTTTCGAGCGACGTTGATGCAGCGGCGGCGACGAAGTTACAGTCACCAAGCGACGACGACGAACGACCGCATCGCGAAAACGGCGACGCGAGCGGCGTCGCCAAAAGATGGCCCACGGCGGTTGTCCGACGCTACGAAAATCCAGCCATCAGCTCCGTCGCCTGGCACTCGACGACGACGAAAGTCAAAGAACGGCCGAATAGGCGAGATTACGGTAGGAGACCAGAAATACAACAGTGAAATTCTGGAGGACTTAAACCAGAAAAAATTTTACAAGTGCCTTTTTGAGCTCAAAAACGGTAGACAAGACGCGCACCAAAAACATGTGTTGGCTTTTCTGACGATGCTATATCTTTCTAGAACGTAAAAATGTATTAGAAAATTCGAAAAAATATCAAAAAATTCTCAGGGATTGAAGAAAATGTAGTCATAAAACTTTTAAGCAGACAGATTGCTAAAAACTCTTAAAGCAACCACTTTTCTAGGAATGTTTATAGAAAAGTCGCAAATTCCGGGATGGGGGTGAATTCCCAGATGAAGCTTTGCAACTTCCGGGATAAGGGTCAGACATGTACGCGGGGATGTGCGTTTTGGAGTCTTCTAGAGTACACAACCCACAAATGGAATTTTTGTGGTAAACATGAGGCAAAATGAAAGCCAAAAATAGGCTCACCAACTGACCCCGCCAGGCTGGTCTTGCTGTGTATCTATGATTAGGACTTATTTTCGCAAGATCGGTGTCCAAAATACCAAATGACGGCGATACAAAATGTAAATTTAGTTCTCAGCTATATAGGTCCCGAAATTAACAAAAAAGTCACTGAAAGCAGCATCAATCGCATTTTCTGCGGAAACCTCATCTGCTTAAGATTCGAAGCAGTACAAAAGTCGTCGGTACACGTTCTGCATGGGAGCCCGGGTGGACACTTCGGTCAGCCCGTCGCCGGCGCCCAGCCCCAAAATCGACCCGTCGCCCTACAAACGGGCGAATGGTAGCCGAAACTCGCTGTTCCACGAGCCGGCCCTCTCCTCAGGCTACCACTCGCTTACTTACAGCACCAGCAACAGCAGCAGCCCGGTCGAAAGCGCCTCTTGCCCCAATTGCCCTTGCAAGCAATGCAAGCCGCTCAACTCGTCCGCCGCGACGCCTCGTTCGCGTTTAAAACATCCCAATCGCGGCGCCGATTGGTCGACTGCTGATCGACGACGGATTTCGCGCTCGAATCGACCAATCGCGGCGACGGATCCGCGAATTTCGCCGAAATTTTCGACCAAAGGCGGCGCCCGCTTTCCGTTGTACGCCAACGACGGCGACGGCTTTTTGAGCGGTTCGTCGACGGATCGCCGAACCGATGGCGACGCGTCGGCCGCACCGCGCTCAGATTCGCAGACGGTTCGTTGGCGTGTCGCCGGGAAATCCGTCGCCGCGACGACGACGACTTTAGCGACGTTCGTCGGCGTATCGGAAAACGGCGACGCGACCGAAATGCCGGCGGCGCCGCCGCCAACGACCAAGCAGCGTTCGCCGTCGATTTTATCCTTGCCATCGTTTTTTAGCGGCGGATCGTCCAAGAAGGCGAAGGCGACTTCAGGAGGCAACGGAAATAATGGACAAGGTATTAAAGATAGCCTGTGTGAGAAGTATTATTCGGTAAATTAAATTATCCTTCATTATTCTCAATATCATACGAATTCGAATATTTTTTCTTAAACTTGAAAACTAAAAACCTTTATTGCTAATATGCGACAATTACGAAAAATACAAGAGAATAATAAAGACGTACGGTCAATAAACTAAAAAGGCACAGCAAAAGGCGATAAGCTAGTCATAATAATAGCGATTTATTACGCTTGCCCTCTATTAAATTTAGATAAGTCGACGTTAAATTTAAATATATCTAAGTTAGGGGAAGAAACTACAAAATCAGGTAAGTGATCTCCAACAGATATATACTAATAAAAAATATTTTTGTAAATTACAGCGAACAAGAGGAACAACTAGCTTAAAGCGATTTGTGCAACGAGTAGTATTTTTATTAAGCACAAAAAAATCGATCATGGAAAGACAAGATTTTTGACCAATTATTTGATAAATCATAGATTAAAAAATATGCGTTTGACGTAATTGTAATCGATTTAAATTATGAAATTAAAATTTAAATTATGAAAAATCGGGCAGCAAATTTGACTTTCAAGCTCAATGCAATGGTATTTAATTACGCATATTTAGCTGGTATTGTTAAAGTGATCAAGGATATACGTATAAGCCTGTTAGGATTTCGTCTTGAACATAAATCCATTCATTGGAAACAAGTGATTGCAAAATAAAACATCCGAAACAAGCTCGGATTTTGCGGTTCATCTGCGTTGCAGGATTTGCTGTAATCACAGTAATAGTTATACTTAGCTTTGCGAAATTTTAAATGTGCTTGAAATACACAAATTTGTTGTTTCTTACCTGAATTTTGTGAAAAAGATTCCGATTTTATCAATTCTATTTTATATAGGTTCGTCGGATCGTTTATCGTTGATGGCTAACAGCGCTAGTCGATTCTTTACACCGCCTTTTGCAAGATGGCGTCAAACTGCCTGTACGCTAACCAATCGAAGTTTGACAACCAATGTAAGATTTCTATGCAAATTTCTATTTATTCTTAATTAGTGTTGTTATTTTACTTTTTATTATTCACGTAATTGATCTGATTTATTTGAGCTTATTTACCCTATTTATTGATCTAGCATTTTATATTTTAAGTTTACTTTTGAATTAGGCGTAATGTTCGAGACGGGCAATTAGTAACTGCCGTGAAGAGCAATTATAGTCTGTTTCATGTATCCGAGAGCTTTTTCAGCAAATCCTTTCCGAGGCTACAGTAATACTCTATCTTCCCTACTCACTGTAGGTCATTTAGAGATCACTGTAGCTACATAGGAAGGAGGGGTTTTCCATGAAATTTTTTACGGCATAATTTATTCTCGTCTTCCAGCCGATCATGCAACAAGCGGATGGAATTCACGCATTCAGCTTGTCATAAATCGACCGCTAAACACAATTGACTAGTATCTTAAACATTGCCGAAAACTTCCGCTTAACTTAGTGGTAGAACGTCTGATTGTCGTCGAAGCAACGCGGGTTCGATTCTTGCTGCAAGATTTTTATTTAGCGCCTTACTGTAGTATGTCGTAGCACTGTTTATATGGATGAATTAAGTCTATATGGACGGTATAGTGCATTAAAAATGAAATGACTGGCGGCCGCTCGCCGCCACTCAACTTTTCTGTCGAGTAACAGTAAATCACCTAGTTAGGCATACTGTAGCATTCAAAAAAATTTACTGACAAAGCTCTCGAATAAATGAAACAGACTATAGTAATTGCCTTCAATTATCCTTGTCTATTTCGTCGTTACGAGTTAAATAAGCTATAATAGTTTTTTTCATTATTTGGTCATTTTTTGTATAGTTACTGTAATCGCTTCGAATTATCATATGCTGCCAAGCTTTTTTTCAATTCTATCTGTGTTTTAATAATGCTATTCCAGTGCGTAGCGATGGTTGATGTTTCACTAATGATGCTGAAAAACGTAAACACGAAAAAACCCATTTTTTAATTTTTGGCGAAAGTTTTATTTTACGTTAACGGTACTGAATGTTCATTGAAAGATGACTATTGAGGCCAGAAAATGGTTTCAATCGTATGATGGCGTTTCAAAACGCCGAACAACGCTATTTTAGAATGAATAAAGGGCTCTTTGTTCTGATTCGCTAAAAGTTATCTAGTATTACCTTGTTTTTAAATTCTAGATCCAGAAAAATTGCGCAATATTTTTCTTTTTTACTGTTCCTCCTATTCAATACCTGGTCGCCATATTCCCAATTTTTCATTTTTTCCCTTATTCCTATTTTTGCTTGAAAATACCGATGTAGGTATTTATGTATGCCTCTTCATGTATCTTAGGTAGCGCGTTAACGCGTACCTATAATATACTTGGGTACCCCTAACACCTGTGCACTCCCCCTACAGCTATAACGGGACACTTCTGGAAGGTGCGGTTTTTTATAAAAGAAAGATAATAAAAAAATTCGCTGCCCGTGTTTTTTTGTTTTTCTTGAAACTTAAAACTGACTGTGTAAAGAAGGTGTAAAGTTTTTTGTGTAACGTTATAACATAGGACAAATTTTGGGACCTTTTTTACTGCGGCATGTGGACAACTGAGTATTGATGACTTGAAGAATTGAACAGCATAGGATAATAGAGGGATGAATTCTACAGATGGCACTTTTTTGTTTTTTGAAATTCGCATTAGTTATCGAATGGCAGTGTAAAGAGTGCGAAAATCTGGGGGTGAAAAAGCAGTTTTTGGTCGAGTTTTCAACCTGCTTATGTCCGATACTAACTCCGGTTATTAGTTTTTTAAAATGTTTTCTGACAGAAATGTAGAGTGGATCAAGGGCTACATTCTGCATATAAGCAAAGTCTTATATGCTCTATGGTGAGTTAGATCCTGGGGTTTAAAGTTTACACTCTAGTGGATGGTGTAAAAAACGGATTTTAACTAAGATTTCTCTGCCAAATTTTCCCGCTTATGAGTCAGGGTGAATTGAATACAGCAGTAATAAAGTGCCTCTCAGGGGCTACACATCGCAGCAAACCGCATTTAAAAAACGCAATATTGAGTTATTTATGGGGGTGTAAAGTTCGAAATCAGAGGTAAAAAATGGGCGAAAAAACACGTTTTTTCCGAATTTTGATTAATAAATCATACCAAATAATTTTTGCAAGAGAATTTTGGCACACAGGAATGTACTACGATTTAAAAGCTACAAATTGTACCAAACCGAATTTCTTTAAACTCAATGGGGAGTTCGGTACGGAATTTTAAAGTTTACAGTGTTCTAAATGATGGAAAATACGTTTTTGTTGCTTTTTTGTTCGCCACTTTCTCCGTCCAGAAGTCGAGATAAGTCCAATAGAATAAAAATAAAGTGCTTTATATCGGGTGCATGTCAAAGCAAATTGTGTATACATTAATATTTAGCGAGTGTAAAGTCAAAAATTTGGTGTTTAAAATGCGTTTTTGTCTTGTTTTTTCTGCCTGCTTCTCCGGTTATGAGTCAGGGACACGATTATCAAGTCTAGAAATGGACCAGGAACCAAATTTGATATGCCAGTCTGGCGCGTATGTTTACACTCTACAGTGTTGTACAGTGGTTTACACCTATTGTTAGTTTGCCCATAGAACATTATGGAGACTTAATTTTTTTCATAAATATTAATCGTAATATCGGAACAATATCAAAATTACGAATCTGACCAAAATCTTCTTTACACTAGGTGTTTACATGAAGTTTACACTACAAATGTATTTATCTTCGTTTTTGAGCATTCCAGAAACCTAATTTTTTCCTGGAGTCTAGAAATTTTCAAAGAATCAAATGTGAGACGTCACGTAGGCGCGTTTGTTTACATCCAACAGTGATGTAAAGTAGTTTACACTCATTGTTTATTTGTCCTCAGACCATTGTAGACATGCAATTTTTTCATAAATGTTGATAATAATATCCGAGTAATATCAGATTTACAAATCGGAATAAAGTCCTCTTTACACTAGGCGGTTGTGTAAAGTTTACACTGCTAATTAATCTTCGTTCTAGAGCTTTGCGAAAACCTGAATTTTTTTGCCGAAATCTGAAAATTTACATGGAATCAAATAAGGGACGTCAGCTGGGCGCGTTTGTTTACACTCAACAGTGATGTAAAGTGGTTAATCTTCGTTCTAGAGCTTTGCAAAAACCTAAATTTTTTGCCGAAATCTGAAAATTTACATGGAATCAAATAAGGGACGTCAGCTGGGCGCGTTTGTTTACACTCAACAGTGATGTAAAGTGGTTTACATCTGTGTCTATTTGTCATTAAATCGTTATGGAGACATAATTTTTTCATGAATGTTGATCGTAATATCCGAGTAATATCGAATTTACAAATCCGACTAAAATCTTCTTTACACTCGTTGCTAGTGTAAAGTTTACACTATATAATAAGCTTCATTCTAGAGCCTCACGGTAACTTATTTTTTCCCTAAAGTCGTAAAATATATATGGAAACAGATGTGATACGTCCGCTAGGGGCGCATGAAGAGTAGTGTAAAGTGATTAACACCTAATGTTAATTTGTTCTTAGAACATTATAGAGGTTTCATTTCTTAATAAATGCTGATCGTTATATCAGAGCAATATCGAAATTATTAATCCCACTAAAATTCTTTACACTCTTGTGTAAAGTTTAAAATGTAAATTAAGTTTAGCTCTAGAAAGTTTTGGAAGCATATTTCTTTACAGGATGTTCTACGTAACATAAGAATTACTAATCAGAATGTTTGTTTCTTCTACAACTAGTAGCTTTGTAAAGTTTAAACCATTCAATTATTAGAAGAACCGCACAGTAAATGGAATCTAGTATTGTATTTCCAAATCTTGCTAATTAAAAGTAGGGTACTAGCAAAGAAAAATGCTCCGATGGAACAAAAAAGGGGAATATACTTGGGATTGTGAATTATCGAGGATGTAAAAGGAGGGGACTAGGAATCTCCCTATGTTATATGCCAAAAATCGCAAAATATGTTAAAAATCAGACTTTCTCTAAACAATGCAAAAAATCGAAGTATATTCTGCGGCCTTTGAAAAATGTAAAAGTTTAGTAAACAATTGTTGTAGACATGTGTAAAAGAGTATCTACATAAGGTCTGCTGCACGTCAGCTTCCGTGTTTCCTACTGCTTTGAACCAACAATATCATCGATTGTCTTGAATGCATCGATATGTACTATTTCATTCAATTCGCTTAGCTACTGCATTGCTAATTCGCTGCTTTTTTCAATCAATTTTTTGGTAATTTGAATATTGCTTGCACTTTGACACTTAGAATGGCTGTATCTGCTAAGTGACATGCTTAGTAATAATGAAATACGAACAACTTAATTATGATTTGTTAACAGCATTTCACTTTCAGTCACATTATTAAGCAACTCAAAGTTGAATGAAGTCTGCAAAAAGTTGCATTACGTAATATGCTTTTAAGATATTGTGTCAATCAGAGAAAATTATTTTAAAATAATACGTTTTTTCAGAGACCGCAGAATATACTTCGATTTTTTGCACTGTTTAGAGAAAGTCTGATTTTTAACATATTTTGCGATTTTTGGCATATAACATACGGAGATTCCTAGTCCCCTCCTTTTACATCCTCGATAATTCACAATCCCAAGTATATTCCCCTTTTTTGTTCCATCGGAGCATTTTTCTTTGCTAGTTAAATATAACCTTTTTTTGGTACATTATTGCCATTATTGATGGATTTATATGGACTGAAGCCGTATGTTTTTACATTCGTATCTCGTCGTTCAGTCCTTTTCGACCGCCCGATCTTCGATAAGCTTCCCAACGGCCGATTCATCGCCCGATCTCGTCGTCGCTCCGACGGCGACGACGTCGTCGCTGTCGTCGGCGACATCTGAGTTCGACGGCAATCGCGCGGCGTCGCGCGACGGCGATGACTTCATAAAAACGTCGCTGTCGCCGCCGTCGGATTTTCCGACGGCGTCCACGACGGTGAGGCCGACGCCGCGCGCCAATCGTCGCTTCGCCGTCAACGGATTGAGGAATAGCTTTAAGACTATGGTGGTCAATTCGTTGCCGTTGGCATTGGGCCAATTTCGCGCTGCCGGCCGCAGCTGCTCCATGATTTTGCCCACTCGCGATAAACGGCCGTCGGATGTCGATAATTTGGACTACGATCGATTGCGAGTAAAATGTTCTCTAATTTGTAAGTGCAGTGCCGAATTTAGAGGGAACGCCCCCTCCCCTGGCCGACAAAAATTTGACAAATATAAAGTGGGCAATAATTTACTGAAAAATAGATGAAAAAAATATAGAATAAAGAAGAAACTGCATCCTTTTATGATGATATCGTCAAATTTTCGGCTCTCCGCGCCATATGTGAAGTATTTTCGCTATTTTGTCTTAAGCGCGACCAAAAACGACTTTTTTAACACTCTATTGAGAGGATAAAATTTTTTTTCTCGAAAAATTAGGATTTTTAATATCTTAATTGATAGATCCACGACGTTAATTAGTTGGATGGGGTGGGAAATTTTTTTAAAGGTAGGATAATGCGCGGAATGATGAAAAAGCTGCGTTTCTTTTTTATAAAATCTTAAAATTTTTTGTGCTTCGCGCCGTATCTGAATTACTTTACATAATTTGACCTTAGGCAGACCGAAACCGACACTTTTCACAACTTATTAGGAGAAAAATTTCTCGAAAAGTTCGAATTTTATTATCTTAATGGATAGAGCATGCTAAAAATCGTCGGAAAATGCGGTTTCTGCAAAGTATCCTTTCGAATTTTCTGAGACATAAACCTAATTATCATGGGTCTGCCCCACTTGAACGAATCTTGGACACGTTCCTATGTTTGGACATAAATGTATACAGTGGCGGATCTAGGATTTTCCTAAGGGGCGGTACCCCTAAGGGGAAGGGCGGAATCCTGACTTGGGCGGAAAAATTAGCCGTTTTAACCCAAAAATCGCTCAGAAATGCTTAATTTTGCGCACTATTTTGGGCCAATGGGGGGGCGGCCGCCTTCCCCCCGCCCTACCCCTAAATCCGCCCCTGAATGTATATAGGGTGTTTAAAAAGCGGTGACGCATTGCTTAAGGTATATTTTAGTCTTTGATGTTTTTAAATACGTTATCCATTATCAAAGTAGGTAGTGCCTTTTGTCATCGTCGTACATTGATATCAAGGCGTTATTTTTTCAGAATAGCGAATTAGTCGACAAAGTCACTTACACCGCAAGAAGCGATTCGACCTCTGAGCATCCGAGGTACTTAATCAAATATTTCTTCACTTTTAGTCGAATGTTGCATGGAAAGCAGTATTTTTGATGGAGAACAGTTCAAAATTAAAATGGCTAAAAGTGAGTGTCGTGAATTTTTGACCGTTTTTGGATTATGTAGTACTCTCAGTTAGCAGCTAAGTATATAAGATGTAAAATGTTTTATGGCTAAGAAAATCCGGTCTATTGCTTGAAAATGTTCCAAAAACATAATATATAAATAATTGCGTCCATTCTACAGATGTGTTCTAACGAGTTTCTAAAGACTGCACCCGGTGCTATACAAAACATAGGAAATCTGTATTCAATGCTGGCTTCTCTTTTCGCACTAACTAAGCCTAAGCAAGAAATAAGGATTAAGCACCTCGAAAGACCACTTTTGGGAAGAAATAAACCAGAAAAAACAACAAATTTATTACAGTAGCTATGTTTTCTACATGCACCGGTTGCAGTCTTTTGACGCTCGTTGTATTCTACATATAAAGAGTTGTTTTAAATTCAAAGTTTTCTTCCATTTCCCAATTAATTTTACGTTATTTTTTATTTAAAAATGTTTGACGCTCTCTCGCTTGGGCATCAAGATTATCCCAACCAAGTTGCTACGCGCACAGCACAATTATAATTGAAATAAGCCTTGTTTACTGCTGTATTGTTAAGTAGATATAATAAGTCAGCGGCTCTTCATTTTAAACTATTGGCTCAAAATGAAAAAATTACGTAAAATTAATTGGGAAATGGAAAAAATAAACTTTTGAATAAAAAACTGTTGTATACAGAATATATCTATAGAGTGGACACACGTGTTAACGATATTTACTTTTTTGGTGCTTTTTAAGCAATAATCGGAATTTTCATAGTTTTTTGATAGGGCATAACACATTGTACATTTATATACTAATGTAAAACTAATGTAACGTCTTTAAGTGGCATAAACGCAACGTGGTCCGATGACGAAAATTTGCCTCTTGCGAGTCGCTTAGAATCGGTAAAAACCGTATTGAGACAAGAGCAAGTCGTCGGTATAAAGAACCAGAAAGTCATAGAGGCGCAAGAGCAACGGATCAAGGCTTTACAATCGGCCAACGAAAAACTGATGCTGACTCTGCAAGAGCTAAAACTTGGCTGGGACGATAACTCGTATCGTCACGATATTGCCCTGGATGCGTTTTCTGCTCAGGATTCTATGACCCAGTAATTTAGCTGACCACTTCTATCTTGATTTCTTTATTTTTATAGCATGGACAGTGTATAACATTTGGTGGAGTGTACGGGGTCCAATCACTCTCGTAGGTCAAAAAGTGTTGAAAAATTTAAGGGGGGACAAAAAAGCACATTTTTCGACGTTTCTAATCGAGATCTATCTGTTGGCGTGAAATAATCGGAAACACGAAAAACTTACAGTACACGCTGCCCTATACATGATTGTACTGTAATTTACATAGTCACGTGATGTGAGAACAGGCCCGTATCCAGGGGGGCGGGGGCCTGCACCCCCCCCCCGAAATGGGAAAAATTTTTGTTTTTCCCAAGGGTCCCTTAAAGGGAAAAATGAAAAATTGGCGAAGTTGGTCTGAAACACCGCCAAAACAGGTTTTTAGCATACTTTTGAGCTAGAAAACACAAAATTTTCCGGCGCTTCGCGCCGGATTTATTGTTTATGTAAGGTTTTGTCTTCTAAACCGCTGAAAATCGCTCAAATTTGAGTTAGACATAGAAAGTATGTCAATTTTTTTCTAACGCTTTGCGCCGGATTCATTGTTTAGCTATAGTTTTGCCTTCTAGCTTACTCAAAACAGCTCAAATTTGAGTTATGACATGGGAACAGGCCTGTATCAGGGGGGCGGGGGGCCTGCCCCCTCAAATGGGGAAAAAATTTTTGTTTCTCTCAAGGATCCCCCGAAGGGAAAAATGAAAAATTGGCGAAGTGCGTCTGAAACAGCGCCTAAACAGGTTTTTAGCGTACTTCTGAGCTAGTAAACTCAAAATTTTCCGGCGATTCGCGCCGGATTTATTATTTACGTATAGTTTTGTCTTCTGAACCGCTAAAAATCGCTCAAATTAGAGTTAGATATAGAGAGCATGTCAATTTTTTCTAGCGCTGTGCGCCGGATTCATTGTTTAGTTATAGTTTTTGCCTTCTAGCTCACTCAAAACAGCTCAAATTTGAGTTATGACATGGGAAACATAAAATTTTTCCGGCGCTTCGCGCAGTATCTATTGTTTATACATGTTTTTTGTCTTCTAGTCCGCTCAAAACCGCTCAAATTTGAGGTTGATATGCAGAGCATGTCAATTTTTTCGGCGCTTAGGCAAGAGATAAGAAATAATTCGCCGATTAGGTGATGAGAAATAAGCTTAAATGATAAATTTGCTGTATATCAAAATGGAATAAAGTGAAAATTTTTTAATTTTTGTGTTGAAATTTTTCTTCACCGTTGTATAGAACTCGCCGAGATACGCTCAAAACTGTCTTTATTTTCGCCTATCTCGTAATGGTTCTCGAGATATCTGGTCTCGAAAAATTTTCGGCCCCCCCCCCCCGAAATAAAATCCTGGATACGAGCCTGTGTGAGAGCATATTGCGATGTACATTCAATTGAAAGGTCGAAGATTAGCAGAATATTATTAATTATGATGATGATAATAATAATAATAAAAATATTAATAATAATAATAATAATAATAATTAAACATAAAAAACAAATTTGATCGTATGCAACAGATTAATGTTTGATGTAAAAGTGTGTACCTGTGAAAATGCTTTCATTAGTTACTTTGCTTTATATATGCCCACAATTAGAAAAAGTCTCGGAAGTTATTATCGTCAAGTGCCTTTGTAATTTTTCAAGCGTTTACTGTATCTTTGTTAATTCCTTTCGCTGCAAAATTCGTATAAACATCCTTTCGTTGCCAAGATATACCAAAAAATTGCACATTGAGTAACCGATTCTCGAAGATGCTGACTACAGAATATGTGATGGGTACTCCTTCATACTAAATGCAAAAACTACAAAATATCGTCAAAAGGGTAAGCAAATTAATATCATAACCGAACAAGCTTTGGGGTTTTAAACAATATCGAGCGAGCCAGGGCTTAAACAAATGTACATAGCACCTGATGCGTGATAGATAGACGCTGTTTTTGACTTTTTTCATCAGTTTCGAGTATTCTTGAGGATTTTTCATTTTCATCGGTTTAGCCTTCATTTTTCTCATAAAATTTCCCGTTTTTCCGCTCTGGGAGTGTCGATAGTCGTATGTGGTGATATGCTTTTTTCGGCTATCATATTTTACGATAGACGACAAATTTCGAATTGATTAAGCCTTTCTATGTTATAGAACACAGTTCAATCTTGCGAGAACGATATCGTTTTTATATATGTACTTTTCATAAGTTTCTATAAGTTCTGCAGTCATCAACTTTATTTTATTTTTTTATTTTTCATTTTATTTTAGGAGTTTCGTGAGTTGCACCGAGTCCATGACGCCGACGCCTAGCCTAGATACGTCGAAACGACCTTTGTCGGCGTACGACGACGGCAACGATTCGTCCCTGGCGGATTTATTTATTTCTTCGGCGGATTTGTCCAAAATGCGAGCAGTCAATCATCACCAACCGTTGGGTTTCGCGTCGCCTTTCGCCAAACCCTCCTCATCTACCGAGGCGCAATCGCCTCAGGGCTTGAAGGATAGAATGCAAATTAGGACCAACGTTTCTTATTGTTGATTCGTTTAGTAAATTTAGATAGCATTTATAACATTTTGTAGCATTTTAAACGTATTTATGTCGTAAACTGTTGTCCGTCTTTTATCATAGTTCACTTCATTTTAAAAAAATCTTTCGAAGATTTATTTTCTCATTTAACGTAGAACGCTTTAGTTTTTAGCTGAAATTTAGATCTTTTTTTATTCTGAATCATCAAAACCTATTCAAACTGAAGCGATAGCTGAACTGCCTGCACTTAGCAATTGAGCTGAATTAAATATTTCCGGCGCATCAATTTCATTGGTTTAGTTGAGTCTAATGCCACGTACGAGTAATAGCCATCTTACTATGATCTGAAAATCTTTCATTTGTTTTTTCCAATTATTCATGCTTTGTCCCATTTTTTATTTCCAATTCTTTGTTGAAAATTAAGCTAACAGTAAAAGGGTGTTTTATGTTCTTGAACAAAGATTAATGGATTCGTTTTCACCATATTCAAATTGATTTTTCATCCAGCATTTTTCCTATAGAGGACAATTATAAATATCTACTAATTGTTGACTTTCATGCCGAATGTCAAAATATTTTGCATGTTGCATGTAATCTTGTCATTCTTGCGCACTCACAGGATTGAGCTACAATAGTCTGTATCACAAAACTTCGGTCATAAATTTTAAAACTATTTCTGACGATAAGCTGTCAGACTGCGATTATAACATTGATCTGATATATAGTTATCGTAATCCTCGGCTTACTGTCGATGAAAATTCTTAGAATTTATGCACGAAGTTATGTGAAACAGATTTTAGATGAGCTTACTTTTTGAGCGTGATAAGCAATAAAAACGCATCAACCTGACCGATGCCCTTGGGAGGAAAACTTTCACCAATTTTTTCGATTCGCAGATTGAGGCATTTGTTCGATATTTCGATGTGTCGACGATACCCACACCTATTTGTTGTTTTTTTATAAAACGCGTTCGTACAATGTTATATTTTTGTATTTTTCCGTATTCATCGTCTTTGTATCATCGCGATCAATGCTGTTTCAATATTACTGATATGCACAGTGAAACGATACCTACGTACAAGGAGGAAGACACTGAAGTAAATAAATTTGTTTTTGGTTGGGCTTAACATGTGAACTTTATTCATGCATCAAGACCACACACGGGCATGCATGAGGGTTTAGTAGGTCTGGTTATACTTTAGATGCACAGCATGGCCGATCTGTGGGTTATCCGGTCTGCTGGGAGGTCAGGAATTGGGCTTTTTGAGCCAAAATGACCTTAAAAACTGGTACAAACGCTAAAGTAGCGTTGAAACTACGTAATTACGCAATTTCTGGTCAATTTTGATCACTTGAAGGAAATTTGTCATTCGATTTTCGCCTTTGTTCTGTCTCATTTTCCTGAGAAACTTCCTATTTTTCCATTCTGAGGTCTACTAGACCCGAACTAGACCTAGAATTGAATTTTGTTGCTATTTTTGGCAATGACCCCATCGAACCCCCCAGAATTTTGTTGCTGCTCATCTATGATCAAGACGCTATCAGCAAGATATCGCACAGGGCGCTAGTTCCAAGCATACATTGACGTGAGATAGACTTAAATATTCGTCGTGATTTTCGTCAGTTTTGTCACATTCGGACCCCCAGAATTCGCTTTCTACCCATGGCCTCATTATTCTAAAAAAGCCCCCGCAGAATCCGACTTACCCCAAGAATGGAACTGTAGTCTGTTTCACATGACTTCGTGCATAAATTCTAAGAATTTTCGTCGACAGTAGGCCGAGGGTTACGATAATTATATATCATAATGTTAAAATCGCAATGTTAGCTTTTTATCGGAGATGGTTTTGAAATTTATGACCGAAGTTCTGTGAAACTAACTACAGTTTGATTTTTTCCTATCCGATTCCCTGGGATTAGATCGCTGCTCATGTTTTGTTTAAAGAGCTTTAACGACAGGAATGTGGCTTCTCGTTTATCGACCTAGGCCTGAAGGTTTGAAGCGGCAAGATCGCATAGTGGAATGAGTAGCAACCAAATTTTCGGGTCTGATGGGACGAAATTTTCTGGGGTCAATCGCAGGCTGTTTCCCCGGACCCCTTGCTTGCGGTCGCTCAAGCACGTCCGTCACCCTATGATGACACGTCCTTGAAAGCGAGATAAATGTTATTATTAGTAAATAGTAACCGTAATCTACACACATAGGAAACACTGTCCAATCTACTCTTTTATTTGCATTTTATCTTTCTGGAATTTTAATCCTTGTTTACATTTTGAAACTTCTTATCTTTTACAACACTGATTTGATGTATTGTGTGCTTCAATTTTTTATGTAATTAATTATTCTTATCCTAACTTTCCTTGATTCTTTTTACCTATCGTGTTAGAGTTTGAAATTAGCTAAGCTTGAAAAATTTTAAAATTCAATTCAAGTTTGAGGGACTTTTAAATGCGCTTCTATGGATACATCAGTGACTTTTAAACATCGGTTACAAATTTGAAAGGTTTATTATCCATTGGTAAAGTAGATAGGTACGTTTGATATATGAAAATTACTTCTTTCGATATGTGTTCATTTTCACATAACTTCGTAAATAAATTTTACGAAATTTCATGAACAGTAAGTCAAGGGTTACGATAATTATATATCAGATCAATGCTATATTCGAATCTGTCAGCTTGTTGTCGGAGATAGTTTTGAAATTTATGACCGAACTTGTGTGAAACAAAACAGACTATAGTTAGCCTTCAGGACTTTCCCACAAACGTAGGAAGTTTACATCTTTTAGAAAATATTAAAATTGAGTGTTAGAATAGATAGCGAATCTTTATAAATTAAAACTTGCTGTAAGCTTGCCCATTCACCTAAAAGCTGTGCATTGAGGCTCTTCTTCTGCTAATATAAGACTTTTTACGGCTCTTAAGTCGTCCTAATTCATAAATCCCCTATCTAACCATTAAGCCAACTTCTCTCAGACCAGCCATTATCGATTCATTTTAATACTTTTTTCCATTGTGAAGCGCTGGATCTTAGAATTTGCTTTCAGGTTTCAAAACTTATTGCAGTCAATTTGGTCTATTTTCTAGAGTTTAAAGCTCTGAAAGATACATAACGCACAATACTGCTTATTTACGCGTAAGAAAGTGAGCATTTTACTTACGAAGTTTGTTTAGGGACGTAACAGATTAGTACATTAAAGAACTATCAAATCATCGAAAACAGTCCGGATATATGTATGTTTAGGTACGGTAAAAGTTACTGTGAATACATATGTACATATAAAACATACAAAACAAGGATAGAGATGATGGGCTATCATTGAATTCTGCAAAAGCATTCGAGCAATTATGCACGACAAATGCGCTACCGCATTCTATTGTCCATGTTCAATCTTGAAAACTAAGAGTTTCGGCGAACTTTTTCAAATATCGCCATATCAACTTTCGGCGTTTCAATCGGAACGGGAATACAGACAATTTTGAACGTATCAGTTGTGCAATGTCGAGCATGGGGTCTACGAGTGATACGGATCGACTTGTTGTCGACTTAAGCAATAAAATTCGAACTTTTGAAACGAAATGTGCGATAGCCAAATTGTACCTACTTTGCTTGTTATTGCTTCTCCAAAAACAGGGTCACACACACTGAGGTTGATCATATAACAGAATGAACAAACACTTTCATAAAACAAAATGAAAATATCTAGTTTATATACAAAACATTTTTTGACGTTAAACATTGTTTGTGCTTTTCATTAAAAAATAACGGGTAAGGCATTGTAAGGGATCTGAGCATACGTGGGCAGCACCAAAATTCTGGGGGGTGCAAGATTTTTCAAAGGTCAAAAAATGGCCCTAAAAATGGTGGTATGGCGAAAAAACACCATTTTCCAACGTTTCTCATCGAGCACTATCCACTGGCATCAAAAAATTGCGAAAAAAACAAAAAAAATTGAATTCTGGAGAGGGAGTGTTTTTGTTTCTGGGGGTATTTTGGCTTCTCGGGGGGGAGGTGCATATCCCCAAACCCTCCCCCCACGCCCAGGTGTGGATCTGAGTCTTTTCTGGTGGTATGTATGTATTCCGAAATCCCGGGGTTAAGCATATGGACGTGAGAGCTCAGGTTGCAACCAGAATAGGAGAATATGAATTTTTTGAGAAAAATAAGGCAAAATGACAACCGAAATGGATTAGAATAACTTTTCTTTTCGAGATCAGTTTTGAGTCCATTTTGGCTTGAAATTCGCTCTGACTGACACCAGACCTGTCAGCTGCGCACGCAAAAGGTTTCGTGAAATGGACTGTAAATGTATTCCGAAGAGTCATTAAGAGTAGTAAGAACTCCATAAAACTGGCAGCCTTTGTCTTAATGAAGCGTCTCGATCGAGGTCATCACCAAGAAGTAAAAATTATAATAGTTATTGCGCAGTAGCTAAAACAATGCTAAAAATTACTTAGTTAGGTACCTACATATATAGATTAGTACCTGGGTCAATAAGGCCTCTGGAAGGGGTCACCACGAACTCGCTGATATGGGTCAATCGAATATAATAGGCCATTGCACTATCAGTGTTCGGATTATGTATGGCTATTTCTACGGTTGACGGATATTGCACATCGCCAATGAATTTTAAAACGTCGCGCGGATTAGTTACCAATGGAGCAAATTCTGCCATCCCAATTTTTCTCGTTGCTGTTTGAAATTTTGCCGACTAAAGCTCATTCAAATGTCTATCAAAAACCAATTCAGGCCGTCGCGAACTTCAGAAATATTTCAGAATGACTGTAGTACATATTTTGCAGGATGTAAATAAAAATTTCTACTTATAAAGCAGGTAATATGTAAACAGAAAAAGCGTTGACGTTTAAAAACATTCGCAAAACTGCAATTTTTCAGCATTTGAATCATTATATTCGACCCCCAAAATTTTTATTCGTGTAATTCATGCATGCAATTCATCGCAACTCAAGAGACTGAGTAAAGGTCCATTATGAAACCTTGTGCATTGATCGCAATTTTGAATGGATATAAATTGGTTCAAACTACTGCAACAGTCTTCATGATTACAATGTATGTGTACCTATACATGATCTTTTTGATAGTCCGTTTCACACGAGTTCGTTCATAAATTTCAAAACTATCATCCACAATAGCTGACAGATTGCAATTATAGCATTGATCAGATATATAATTATCGTAACCCAAGGCTTACTGTCGATGAAAATTCTTCGAATATACGAGAAACAGGCTGTTTGTAAATAAAAGTTTTTAATTATGCGCAATCCTGCCAAAAGCTAACTAAAAAATCTAAAACTGGCGAGACACCGGCGGAACCTGCACAAAACAGCTCGATGAGCGTGTAAGTGTCCATCTTGAACGCTTACAAGATCATCAAACTTGAGCGAAAATTCTTCCAATATTCGAACATCATGAATCTCTTGAGCACTTACACGCTCATCGAAGTGGCAGTTGAAATAATTCATTCAGCATATTTCCCAAGGATTCTTGTGCATTCCCTGTAGCTAGTGCCGTACTTAATTCATTTGTTATTTTGCACTGTTTTTCTCTGAATATTGACTTTTTGACTGAAAACCTAGAAATTCTTATTTTCGGGTGTACAGTTTAGGTTGTAAATGCGTCTTTTATTGGCAATATACCTAATAGATTTGTATTTAGGTGCGTACACACCCTCGTACATTAAACAAAATCGCGAGCTTAAGTAGGTACTTACCAACATAAACAATATCTGACATTAACCAAAATACACACAAATTAACATGAAAATTGCACAGAACTCACAAACTAATGTTAACTATGTACCTACATATATACATCGGGACCAAAATTCTGGCACAACTATTATATCCAACAACCAGATGGAGGGAATGAGTGGAAAAGCAATTTCGGTCAACATATTCGATTGGATCCTAAGAAAAAATGATAAGATGTCACAAAAAAAGGAGAAATTTTGAAGATTTCATATAGGTCCAATGCCACATTCCCATACTAAACTTACAACATGGATGTCGCTGCTGATACAAGATGACTAAAAATAGAAATAAATGGTGAAATTCTCCTTCAAGAGACCCATATTTGAGGACGGGTAGGATCAATTAATTGGAGCAAACGTAAGAGTATTAAGTATGCAATCCACATAAACATAGCCTTTTATTTTAAAAATTTACAAACTTCATAAAACATTATGCGACTCAGAATGAGAAAGGAAAAAGATACACTAAAATGTTATCCAATTTTTCACCGACTTTTAAAAAGATTCATTTTTGCCCCACATTTATTTAACGTATGAAACAATGCTCAAATAATCAGCTGACTGTTTGACAACATTCAAATTGGCCCGATCCAGCAGGCATGAATAATTTAGCACAGATACGTGCCACACACGGGCGGGGGGTTATGGGAGATGAGGTCTGGTGGATACCCCGACAATAGTAAATAAATAATATAAATATATATGTAATATAAATAAATAATGATAATAAATAATAATATAAAAAATACCCCCCCCCGACAATAGTAAATAAATAATAATAATATATAATAATATGAATAAATGATAATAAAAAATAATAATATACAACAATATCCCCGACCTACCAATCGATAGATCACAGAATTGAATTTTTGGTGCTATTTTTGGAAATTTTGCCCCATCGGACACGTCGGAATTTGATTGCTGCCCATGCATGATACGTACTATTATTTTAAAAGGATCACAATTTCTGGATTCATTTCTAGGCGTTGCAAAGCTTCGCTAGGTCTCTGACTCCAAACCATGGCCAATTCTTCGACGCTCTTTGACCCGTCCAGCAAAGCAGACGACGTGGTCGATTCCGCAGCGGTCGTGGTCGCGTCATCGTCCGTGGTGCATCGATCCCAATTATTTTGTCCTAAACGATAAAAATAAAGCTGTTTGCTATATTAATCACCGAATTAGTTTTAACTAACGATTTTTTAATATTTTTACCCGTTTCATTTTTTATTTTAGATTTTTTCCTTTTTTCCTTTATTTTTCCATTTTATTTCTTTAAAATTTAAATTTTTTTCAATCCAGTGCACGATGAATGGTTTTAAAAATTGCAGTTCCCCTTATAAATCACAAGATTAGAGTAAGGTCTATTACCACGCATGCAGCTGGCCGTCCTATTTTGGGGGACCAAGGCCAAAAATGGCACAAAATAATCTTTAAAAAGTCCTATTTTTCCGATTTTACAGAATTTTGGGGGATCCGAAACCCCCCATCCCCCCAGAGATACGTGCCTGTCTATAACTGAAGGATTGCAAATTTATGAAAGCTTCCAACCAGCGATTAAAGTCAGGAACAAAGACGAAGAGGATGACCATTCGAAGAGGGTGAATACGGCTCTTGTGGGGTAATCCAGAGCTTTTTGATTCAAACTAGCCTCAAAAATGGTATATATGCTTGAATAGCTCAAAAACTATGTTTACTATTTCTAGTCGATTTCCCGCTCCACAATTAGCTTCTCGAAAGTTTCCAAAAAATTAGAAGAAAACGTGCTGTTCTAAGCGTCTTTAGCATAGGTGGGCAGCACCGAAATTCTGGGGGGGGATGAAAAGATTTTCAAAGGTCAAAAAATGGTCTTGAAAGTGGTCGTATGTCGGAAAAACACCATTTTTCGACGTTTCTCATCGAGCACTATCCAATGGCATCAAAAAATCGCTAGAAAAGCAAAAAAATTTCAAAATTTGAATTCTGGGGGTATCTTGATTTCTGGGGGGGTATTTCAACTTCAAGGAGGGTGCATACTCCCCGAACCCTCACGCCTATGTTTGTGGTCTTTAGATATCTATTTACTCAAAAGAGTCAAATTAACCCTCCCACATACTCACGCTTTGGCAATGTTTTGTTCAATTGGGTCGATTTCTTTTGCTTTTTTCGAAACTTTTTGTTTTCGTGCTGTAGAAAGATAAAGAATTGTCAGAAATGCCGAAAAACGATGTTTTTGACGCTTATCCGCATTTTGAGCCAATAACAGGCATTTTAAAATTAAACCCCCCCAGAATTCCTACGCTGCGTATATCTTGTTCGGTATCCACCGTTTCTGAGTCCGACGGGCGCACTTTAGAATTCCACCCACCCCACGCTTTTTTTGTATTCGGCAAAGATTTTTCCCGATGTACAAAGATTTTTGGGAAGACAAAAACTGCAAAAAAGGTTTGAAATTCGCGAAAACTTTCCGGCGCTTCGCGCCGAAATGAGTAATTGTGTGTTCTATATATCTTTATAAAGTCAGAAATTGCATTTTATAAGGAAAAATGCCAAATTTCGTTTTGAGACGATTATTAGTCATTTTTTCCCTCAGAAACCCAGAAATTAGCTAAAATACACTACCAAAAGTCGAACAACGCTGTTTTTGCCACACTAGAATCGCTACTGTAGCATATAATAGTACCCAAAAATTTGTGTGTATAAAATGTACAAAGACTTTTAGGGACCTTCTTTGTGCATGTACAAACGGACCTAGTACAAAAACACTGCCCATCCCCAAGAATTCCCACGCTGAGCACATCCGGGCGTGGCCTACCTTCGGCAGCCAACAGGCGCCTCGATGACGTCACGACCGAAGCCGGATAGGCGCTGAGCTTGCGTACAAAACCGTTGTAAACGGCCAATTGAACCAATTTGCGTTCGTCGACGTTGTAGGCGCGCGGATTGTGCCTGAGGCACCAGTCGCGGACGGTAAGCGACGGCTGAACGCGACTCAACAGGCGAAAAACGTCGAAAAATTTCGGCGTCGCCGCCGCCGATTGTTCCAAAGCGACGAATTTGCAAAATTGCGTTTTGAACGCGTCGCTCGCGTCGTACAATTCGCGCACGCGAGACGTTACGGCGTACGAATTTGAGTAAAGAAAAAGGGGCAAAACCAAAGCCAGACCGTGATATTGCAAATTTTCCACGCAACGGCATACAACCTATCAAAACTGAGCGATGTAGGCATACAGGCGGGCCCGTATCCAGGGGAGGGGGTAAACGGGGGGATGCCACCCCTGAATTTTTTTCATAATTTCCAGATATGAAACTATATATATATATATATATATATATATATATATATATATATATATATATATATATAATATATATATATATATATATATATATATATATATATATATATATATATATATATATATATATATATATATATATATATATATATATATATATATATATATATATATATATATAATATATTTTATATATATATATATATATATATATTTATATATATATATATATATATATATATATATATATATATATATATATATATATATATATATATATATATATATATATATATATATATATATATATATATATATATATATATATATATATATATATATATATATATATATATGTATGTTAGAGCTGAGTCAGCTAGCCCCGGCACCGGGGCCAATGTTAGAGTTGATTATAATGTAGAAAATTGATAATGTTTTGGGCAGATTTACCTTCAAACTTAATTTCAAGCAAACCACAGATCTTGCTAATTCAAATCTTTATTTCACTATGTCAGATTGGTGCAAATTTCTAGTTAATAATCAAAATTGACATATTTTAAATTGCAATTCATATAGACGAGCATTTCCAGCTTGCTTGGTAGCAGACAGCTACGTCTATCAGAACAAATGGAATAATAAGCCTAAAAAAGTGCAAAGTAAAGCACATTGAAAAACGCATCCAAGTCAGAGGAGTTAAATCCATACATGGGCAGCTCAAAAAGTCTAGGGGGTCCAACATTTTTCAAAGTCAAAAAGTGCTTGATAATATATGGTAGAGCGAAAAAAACACCGTTTTCTCGCGTCTCTCAATGAGCTATCCATTAGCATCAAAAAACCGCAGAAAAACAAAAAATTCTGAAAATCAATTTCTGGGGGGTCTAGCGGATTTTTTTGGGGGGAGAATGAGAATTCTGGGGTCTGGATCCCCCGATGCCCATGTTCTGTTATATCTTGTAATCCGAGCAAATATTAACGCTTGACGTGCATATCTACAAGCAAGAATATATGCATAGGTACATATAAGGGGTAGGGCAGGGTCGTACTATGAGTATGGTAAAGCACGCTATTATTGGCCCCGGCCAGGCTCCCCGGCCCCGGCACCGGGGCCTAGGCCCCGGCCCCGGCCCCGGCACAAAAAGGCGGCCCCGGCACAGCTCTAATATATATATATATATATATATATATATATATATATATATATATATATATATATATATATATATATATATATATATATATATATATATATATATATATATATATATATATATATATATATATATATATATATATATATACAGGCCTGCATATCTAGGAGGGACAGGGGGGGCCTGCCCCCCCCCCCGAAATGGGAAAAAATTTTTGTTTTTCCCAAGGGTCCCCCAAAGGGAAAAATGAAAAATTGGTGAAGTTGGTCTGAAACACCGCCAAAACAGGTTTTTAGCGTACTTTTGAGCTACAAAACACAAATTTTTTCGCGCTTCGCGCCGGATTTATTGTTTATGTAAGGTTTTGTCTTCTAAACCGCTGAAAATCGCTCAAATTTGAGTTAGACATAGAAAGTATGTCAATTTTTTCTAACGCTTTGCGCCGGATTCATTGTTTAGCTATAGTTTTTGCCTTCTAGCTCACTCAAAACAGCTCAAATTTGAGTTATGACATGGGAACAGGCCTGTATCCAGAAAAATTTTTGTTTCTCTCAAGGGTCCCCCGAAGGGAAAAATGAAAAATTGGCGAAGTGCGTCTGAAACAGTGCCTAAACAGGTTTTTAGCGTACTTTTGAGCTAGTAAACTCAAACTTTTCCGGCGATTCGCGCCGGATTTAATGTTTACGTATAGTTTTGTCTTCTGAACCGCTAAAAATCGCTCAAATTAGAGTTAGATATAGAGAGCATGTCAATTTTTTTCTAGCGCTGTGCGCCGGATTCATTGTTTAGTTATAGTTTTTGCCTTCTATCTCACTCAAAACAGCTCAAATTTGAGTTATGACATGGGAAACATGAAATTTTTCCGGCGCTTCGCGCCGTATCTATTGTTTATATATGTTTTTTGTCTTCTAGTCCGCTCAAAACCGCTCAAATTTGAGGTTGATATGCAGAGCATGTCAATTTTTTCGGCGCTTCGCGCCGAATTATTAATTATCCGTATTGTTTTTCTCTGTAAAGCACAATGATTAAGTACAAAGGCAAGAGATAAGAAATAATTCGCCGATTAGATGATGAGAAATCAGCTTAAATGACAAATTTGCTGTATATCAAAATGAAATAAAGTGAAAATTTTTTAATTTTTTTGTTGAAATTTTTATTCACCGTTGTGTAGAGCTCGCCGAGATACGCTCAAAACTGTCTTTATTTTTGCCTATCTCCTAATGGTTCTCGAGATATCTGGTCTCAAAAATTTTCGGCCCCCCCCGAAATAAAATCCTGGATACGGGCCTGATGCTATATCTCACTGCTAAACCCGCCACCCGTACCCGCTATTTTTAAGGTGCGACACCCGCACCCGCACCCGCTAAAGCAAAATTTTGGTACCCGCACCCGCACCCGCTATTCCAAAAAATGTGCACCCGCTGCATCCCTAATATATATATATATATATATATATATATATATATATATATATATATATATATATATATATATATATATATATATATATATATATATATATATATATATATATATATATATATATATATATAAGTGACGTCCCGGTGCCGCTTTTTTTACCGGTGCTCGCTTTTTTTACCGTTGCCGGTGCTACATTAGCATATTATATAGTGTACTATGCTTCTTCAAAAAGGGTTAAATTTGTACCTATTTTTCACCGGATATACATATTAAGGCAAGATTTCATTTGGCTAGTAACGACTTCATTATTTTAATTTATGAATACATATTAATTTTGTCACTTAAGCATTAAACAAACCAAAAATTGTAATAAAATTGAAATTCGTAGAAAAATAAAAGTTAAATAAGTGTATTATAAAGTTGAGTGTAGCCCAATCAAGATTGGCTTGTGCAGTAGTTGATTCTTTAGTCAAATTGAAATTTGGTTTTAGTGCATAAGTTAAATATTCAACTAGTAAGAAACAAACATGAAAATAGGCACAAAAACGTTTAAGGTTAAATTATTTGAGTTTATCATTTCCATTTTCAAAAGCCTCTGAAAACCAACATGGGATATATTAGTAATGCAGAAAGTCTTTAACAAGCTTTTTCTGAATAATTTGCAGGGAAAAGTTTTGCATAAAAACTATTTTAAAATTCTAGCTGCGTTTTACGGTCTTCTGCTCACGAAATGGAAAAATAAAAATGAATTTGATGAAATTAAGTTGAAAACTACTCTGTATTACTCATCCTTCTTGCCTACAGATGGTAGAATTAGAAGAACTTTTCACTCTATATGTCGATGTTTTTAATTTTAATTTACTTTATTAGTGTCCACGCTTCTTGCTGTTAATTCATGTTTTCAATAAGATGTGTTTCGTTGAATGAATAATTCATTTTTAAAGCTCGAAGAGTTGTTCTGAAGTTCAGTCAAAATGTTTCACTATGCTAATCAGAAGATTTTATTAACAAAATGCTACCTTTTT
Source organism: Mermis nigrescens (assembly GCA_036768485.1). Classification (NCBI taxonomy): domain Eukaryota; kingdom Metazoa; phylum Nematoda; class Enoplea; order Mermithida; family Mermithidae; genus Mermis; species Mermis nigrescens. The sequence continues at coordinate 4,897,915 of JAVLUZ010000142.1, forward strand.
GCGCCTTTATTCATTAAATTGGTGATAAATGAGCTTCAATTATTCTTTTTTACACTAATTTTTCTCTTTTATCTAGCATCGGCACCGGCGCCGGTACCAGCCTAGCACCGGCCCGGTGCCCAGACATCACTAATAATATATATATATATATATATATATATATATATATATATATATATATATATATATATATATATATATATATATATATATATATATATATATATATATATATATATATATATATATATATATATATATATATATATATATATATATATATATATATATATATATATATATATATATATATATATATATATATATATATATATATATATATATATATACTAGCAAAGAAAAATGCTCCGATGGAACAAAAAAGATGAATATACTTGGAATTGTGGATTATTAAGGATGTAAAAGGATGGGACTAGGAAAAATCTACCTAAAGTCGCAAAATCTGCTAAAAATCACACTTTCTCTAAGCAACGCAAAAAATCGAAGTATATTCTGCAGCCTCTAAAAAGTGTCTTTTTTAAATAATGTTCAAAGTTTCAGATAAGAGTGTATAAACGAAATCTGTAATGTTTATTTTTTTAAATTAATGGCAAGTAGCAACGCTAACTAGCTTCGTATCCTGATCGATAGAAAATTAAGTGGTATTGTATTTAAAGTTGTTTTATTTTGTTCTGAGCATTAAAGCAAGCAAAGCAGCGGCCGATTGATTAGTGCACACAATCCTTAAGGGCATGCTAGTGTACCTACATCTAGTCTGTTTCAAGTCAACTTAAGTGTTTCCTACTGTTTTAAACCATTCATTCAATTGGCTTAGAAAGACAGTTAGTTTACTCAACATCATTTCCCATAGCTACTGCGTAGCTAATGTGCTGCTTTTTCAATCATTTTATGGTTAAATATTTATTTTAATCTGTTGGCCGCAGAATATACTTCGATTTTTTGCGTTGCTTAGAGAAAGTGTGATTTTTAGCAGATTTTGCGACTTTAGGTAGATTTTTCCTAGTCCCATCCTTTTACATCCTTAATAATCCACAATTCCAAGTATATTCATCTTTTTTGTTCCATCGGAGCATTTTTCTTTGCTAGTACCCCGCTTTTAATTAGTATGATTTGAGTACATCAGTCAGTAAACACATACAGTAACATGCCATTATAATGACAGCAGTCCGAGAACACGGAAAGCAATACTGTTCTTAACATCAGCATTATCCTTCTCAAACAAGACAACCTTACATTATTTTAACAGATCAAAGTTTTTCAGCATTAACTTTACGCAAATTTCAAGTGTAAGGAACACTAACGCTCAGATTTGGAAGTAAAATAAATTTGTAGTATAAACTACATTTTAACAACAAATGATTAGTGCAAATTTAACACAACTACTAGGTGTAGAGAAAACTAATAGTCAGATTCTCAATTCTGATTTTACGTAGAACATTTTGAAAAAAATTAAGCTTCCGCAAGGCTCTAGAACAAGAGTTGAGTTAATAGGCAGTGTAAACTTTACACAACCACAGAGTTTAAAGAAAATTTCAGTCGGATTCGTTATTCTGATATTACGATCAACATTTATGAAAAAATTAAGTCTCCACAATGGCCCAAGGACAAATAAATATCAGATGTGTTAACGTAGACTCAAGCTACGTTCACTTCGCTTACTTAACCCGAATCTCAAGCTTATGCGCTCACACGGGGGTTCTCGCCCTTTTTAGGAGGTCGATCACCAGCCGGCGATTCGGGGGTAAGCGGCCCGGCCTATTCAAGGTAGCCCGTCCCTCTACGCACGCACCTAGTGAAACTTACTTACTTAACCCCTTTGAGATTAAGTACCTAATTAAAGTAAGTTCCCCGGAAACCTAATTGAGGGCTCAAAAAGATTATTATTTAACTTGTTTTGGACCGAATTCCGGTGCTTGAAAATATTAAGGGTTCCTAAGTATAGTGTAGCACAAGGACAGAATTCAACAGCACGGAAATTCAACCGAGCCCAGCATCGTTAATTAAATAATTAATTTTTACAATATTTTTTGGACAGAAAAATTATGAAGCAATTAAAAAGCGACAGCATGGAGGATACATGCTGCTGACCGTCGTGTTACGCTAATCGGGTAAAATCAAACAATGTAATTAAACAAGGGCACAAAGCCCTGCCAAAGGCATACAACAACTGATGCCAATTGGCACAAACACGAATGATAAAAAACAAAGCGTACGGCGAAAAGAAGCGTGCACACTACGCAGGAAAACTAACAGACGAGTTCTGCAGCCAAGCAGATAAAAAGGCACGTACGGAGTCTGCTCACGTACGGCGACGAAAAGAAAAAAGATACGCTCAGCGCGGAAGCTGGCGGAGAGGCTCTCAGGCTCAAAAACTAATTGTAAAATGTAAAATCTTAAAGTGCCGTCAAAACTGCGCTCGCACGCAGTTTTAACTGATGCGGAAAAAGAGGCGTAACAACACGAACCAAGAGATGAAAAGGATCTATGAATACGACAATAGGCCTATGGGCAAAAGCTTACGGTAAAGGCAGTGGCGGATCTAGGATTTTCCTAAGGGGGGGGCGGTACCCCTAAGGGGGGGGGCGGACCCTGACTTGGGCGGAAAAATTAGCCGTTTTAACCCGAAAATCGCTAAAAATCGCTTAAAAATGCTTAATTTTGCGCACTTTTTTGGGCCAATGGGGGAGGCGGCCGCCCCCCCCCCTAAATCCGCCCCTGGGTAAAGGTATGTACAAACGAGACAGGCACAAATATGAGACACACACATATGATCTTTTAACACAAGTAAGATATAATAACACACATACCAATTCGTACTCAAGTCGCATTAAGCCCGAGTACCCATTTTCCTATCCCGGATTTTGATTGAAAATATGTGTGGGAATGGAATGAAAAATATGATAATTTTTAGGGGAAGGTGGTCCCGGGCGACTCACTTAAGCGTTGCGCTTAACGGTCGTGTACGTGCGTATGGAAATTGAGCACAAGAATGTACATCTGGGGCAATCAATCGGTTTTTTTTCATCTGTTTCAAAAAAAACCCAAACCGATTTTTTTTCCCAAAAAATTTTTTCAGTGTAAAGTTTACAAACATAAGTTTGGCACATACAAACGTACTACAATTAAAGGGCTACAAACTGGCCCAAACCGAATTTATTTACACTCCACTTTCTCTGTTCAGAAGTCGGGAGAGGTCGAATAGGATAAAAATAAAGTACTTTCTAAGGGGTGGCGAACAAAAATATGAAGTGAAGAAGTCGGGAGAGGTCGAATAGGATAAAAATAAAGTACTTTTTAAGGGGTGGCGAACAAAAATATGGACAAACACGTATTTTTCACTGTCCACCACATTGTAAACTTTAAAAATCTGAACCGAACGCCCCATTGAGTGTAAATAAATTCGGTTTGGGCCAGTTTGTAGCCCTTTGATTGTAGTACGTTTGTATGTGCCAAACTTATGTTCCGCGAAATATTTGATATGATTTACCAATTAAATACGAAAAAACCTGTTTTTTCGCCTATTTTACACCTCAGATTTCGAACTTTACACCCCCATAAACAACTCAATATTACGTTTTTTTGAACGCGGTTTGCTTCGACGTGTAGCCCTTAAAAGTTACTTTATATTTATCTATTTAAATTATCTTAACTCATAACCGAAAAAGTTGGCAGAGAAATCTTGGACAAAATCTGTTTTTTACTCATCCACTAGAGTGTAAAGTTTAAACCCCTGGTACTGTGTATTAATTGTAGAAAAGTTTGAAGGTCAGATTCGTTATTCTGACCTCACAGAGAACATTTTTAAAAAAATTTATCATCCACGACGCTCTGGGCGGAAAAAATTTTTCAGTGTAAAGTTTACACCTGCACTAATAACGCAATATTGATTGTAAAGAAACAAAATAAATTTTGACGTGTAGCGCTTAAGACGAGGCAGATTTTAAAGGTAGTTACCACGTTCTTTCTACTAAGTGGAGAATATGGCAGGGAAAAAATATTTTTTGTCTCAGACTCTTTACAATAAACCGCCTCTAAATTCGAAAATATTACTTTTTAAGAAAAAATAAAAAAAGTTTCTCCTAGATTTTATAACCGTCTACCTTTTGAAACCAATCAGACTGCATAGAATGTAAAACTGAGTTAGATATGCTCTTGCACATGAAAACAGTAAAAAACCGTCTAATTTACACTCCTGTGCAACAACCAATGAGTGTAAAGAAATTTTAAGACCAGATTCGTAACCTACTAATTAGGAAAAACATTTTTAAAAAAATTCATCATCCACGACGCTATGGGCGGAAAAAATGTTTTCAGTGTAAAGTTTACACTTGCACTAATAACGCAATATTGATTGTAAAAAAACAAAATAAATTTTGACGTGTAGCGCTTAAGACGAGGCACATTTTAAGGGTAGTTACCACGTTTTGTCTACCAAGTGGAGAATATGGCAGGGAAAAATTCTTTTTGTCTTAGACTCTTTACAATAAACCGCCTCTAAATTCGAGAATATTACTTTTGAAAAAAAATTAAAAAAGTCTCCCCTAGATTTTTTAACCGTCTACATTTTGAAACCAATCAGACTGCATAGAATGTAAAACTGAGTTAGATATGCTTGGCCACATGAAAACTGTAAAAAAACCGTCTAATTTACACTCCTGTGCAACAACCAATGAGTGTAAAGAAATTTTAAGACCAGATTCGTAACCTACTAATTAGGGAAAACATTTTTAAAAAAAATTGGCCCTCCGCAAATTATTTGAATTTTTGGTGTAAACTTTACACACTCACGACGCGCTCGGTATTGAGTGTAAACAAGAAAAAATGGGGGCACTAAGTTTTTTTATTATCTACCTTTTAAAAAAACCGCACCTCTCAGATGTGTGCCGTTATAGCTGTGAGGGGGGGACACAAATTTCGCACTCGCTGTGAAAAACATATAAGAAAAAAGGATGGCCAAGTATATTATAGGTAGCGCTATCGCGCTACCTATGATATATATATATATATATATATATATATATATATATATATATATATATATATATATATATATATATATATATATATATATATATATATATATATATATATATATATATATATATAGGTTTTTGACAATTCCCGGCGCGAAAATGCTCAATTTTTCGGGGTTTCGCGCCATTAATTTAATCGAAATTACTATTTAATACGTATTTAAATCTTTTTTGAGATGAAATAACCAATTAAATCAAATTTATTACATTTCTTCTCATCGACAAAGGTGCCAAAACGAGTATAGCAGCATAAAAACGTAAAATTTTCTAGCGCTTTGCGCCGGATTAATTGTTTATGTGCAATAGTTGCCTTCTAAATCGTTCAAAACTGCTCAAACTTAAGTCAGACATGAAGAAGATGTCAAATTTTTCCGGTGCTTAGCGCTAGAGTATTTATTTGCTCTGTTTCTCTGGTTTTAAATACAAAGATTGAGTATAAATAAAAAAGTTGAAAAGTTTTTTTATGAATTGACTGACAAGAAACCAGTTATGTAGACGGTTCGAACGATAGATTTCGTGTATTATTGTCAAATAAAGTGAAAATTTTTCGGATATTCTTAAAAACTTTTCTTTGCCAGTGTATAGAGCTCGTCGGTAAACGTTCAAAAATGCCTTTATTTTGGTTCATCTTAATAGTTCTCGAGATATCCGACTTCAACTTTTGTGGTTCCCCCCAGAAAAAATCCTGAACCCCTAAAAAAATCCTGAATACGGGGCTGCATACAGGCACATAGCTAGGAAAACTGCCATCTCACGAAACGAAAAAAATTGTTTTTCATAAGAGTACAGGGAAAATAAATAATCCCCGAAATGCATTCGAAAGACGGCCAAAATAGATTTTTAGCGTACATTTAAAGCTAGTCTACACGAAATTTTCCGGCGCTTACATAGGTGGGCAGCACCGAAATTGCGGGGTGCAAGATTTTTCAAAGGTCAAAAAACAGCCCTAAAATGGTGGTATGGCGAAAAACACAATTTTTTAATATTTCTCATTGAGCACTGTCCATTGGCATGAAAAATTGCGGAAAAAACAGAAAAAAATTCAGAAATTGAATTCTAGGGGGTATTTTGGTTTCTCGGGGGTGCATACCCCCAACCCCTCCCCCTAACGCCATGTGTGGGCGCTTCGCGCTGGATTTATTGTTTCAGTGTAGTTATTTATAGTTTTAGTATACTTTTCGTCTTTTAAACTACTTAGATTTTGAGTTAGACACGGAGAACATGACAAATTTTTTTGGCGCTTCGCAAAGAATTATTAATTTTCTAGTTGACTTTCTTTGCGGTGCACAAAGACTGAGTACAAAGACGAAAAGTTAAGAAACTTTTTATGGACTAGGTGATGAAAAATCAGTTGCGCAGATAATTTAAGCGATAGATTGATGCCTGCATTTTTGACTATCCCCTAATGGATATCGATGTATCTCATTTTCAACAATTTTTATCCTTCCCGACGTAAAATCCTAGCTACGGACCTGAATGTATACATGATCCAGGGTTTCATCCCCATAAATTTTTTTACCTCTAAGAATTTCCGATTTTCTGAAAAAATGTAGAAAGCCTTTTTAGCCATCTTTTGGCTCAAAAGTGTCAAATTTTCGGTGCCTCGCGTGATACACTCATCATTTTTTTAATTATATTTATTCAATTAGCTCGTTTTTTCACATTCTTTCGAAATTTTTCAACTTTTTTTTGTAACCTTAAAAGAAATATCATCACCAGAAATGACAAAAATCGTGTCTTTGACATGTACCCATCATTTTTGAGTCCAAAACGGTCACATTAGGAAAAAATTTTGGTTTCATCTTTCAGAGTTCCCATACTGCACAAGTATGGACACAGATTCATTATTATTCCTGCAACATGACACATTCTTAGAAAATGTGCGTAGCATTTCGGTAATCCAACCTGTTTATCAATCTGTACAATTTCGCTAATTTGACTGACGGGCAAGAAACCGGTAAAATGGGGCAAGCATTTCTGCGTAACGACGTCCAATCGAGCTAAGTCGCTTTCGACGAATCGACGTCTTAAAACCGGAGCGTCGTGAGGCGAAACGGAATTTTTGGGCGGCGGATACACTTTGGGCATAATTTTCAGATGAATGCAAGTTTTATCGTTGACTACTACCTAAGATAAGAATGTTTCCTTAGTTTCGGTTGCATACGTAAAAGGCGAGCAGAAATCGGGAACTCGACATAAAAATTTGAGGGAAATCGAATAAGGAAAAGGGAGATATTTATGAGCATAAAATTAGCCCTCCATTAATACTAACCTTTTGTATCTTACATTTAGCTCTCGCCACGAAATGTGAACAATTAAAAGTCCTTAAAGTTCTATTAAGGATTAAGTGCCTATGTTATAATACAGGACGACTCATACATGGGCACGGGGTCAATACGGGGTCAAGTGACTTCACCCTGGTGTTTAAGAAACCCCGCAGGGAAACGGATTAATCCCGCACGAGTTTTTTGAAATTTCCCGAGGAAAATAAGGCAAAATAAAGGCCGAAAATAAATTAAAATTTAAAATGTTCTCCAAAAAGTGATTGAAATTGGCCCGAAGCTTTGGAATAACATAGTTTTAAAGCTATTTTAGCGTTTATACCATTTTTTGAGGTTATTTTGGCCCAAAAAACTAAATTTTTTACCCCTTCCTCCTCAGATCGACCAAGCTCTTCATCTATGGTATGACCAAACAGGGGCGGATTTAAGGGAGGCAAATGCATCCCCCCCATTGGCCCGGAAAATTTGGCGAGATAAAGAAAGGGCATGTAATTTGCAATGATTTTTGGCCGTCAGTGATCATAATTTCTCAAATTTAAAAATGTCAGCATAGATTTCTCCTATCCTCGAGCATCATTTTCGAAAAATTTTGACATTCGGCATCAAATGCTACAAATACAGAAAATCGAGCAGTAATTCAAGCTTCTAAATGTCCTTCAGTCTAATTTCGCAAACTGTTTAGCGCTTCGCGCCGGATTTTCGCTAACGTCGAAGAAATTCATGATTTTTCAAACAAAATTGTCGAAAATTTCAGATTTTTTCGAAGAAACGTCGCGTCAAAAAGTGATTTTAAATAAAAGTAGACTGTGTAAAACGCCGAAAAAAACGCTATTCCGCACGTGAAGGGCAAATTTTCGGACCTATTTTTGACTGTTTTTTTTGGAAAAAAGGACTACCGCCCTCTCCCTTAGGAAAATCATAGATACGCCACTGTGACCAACCCCACAGGTTGCAGTGAAGTCACTTGATCCTGAAAAACCTGAGCGTGCTCATGTATGCAGGACGTCGTCATATGTTTTGCATTGCTGTTATAAAACACATAACGATGTCCTACATATGTTATAACATAGGCAACTCAATCATTGATTGATCTTTATGGAATGTTGATTGTTCAAATTTCGCGAAGAAATTTATATACGTAACAGGAGATTGTTTAAACAATAGTACCGTACATGCAAAGCGGATAAATTCAGGGGATGCAACGAAAAAAAAATTAAATGTCTTTTTCTTAAGTTCAAAAACTATGGATAATAAAAAATTTAAAAAAAATAAGAATAAATGATTAAAATATAAAAAATTACTCAGAATAATTCAAAAACGGAAAACGTAATTTTTTGACATTTCTAACGATGCTATTTCACCCTATAGGTTCAATAAAAAAATTTAAGAAAAATTCAGGAAAATTTAATAAACATGTATAGTCAAAATGATTTGAAAAAATTGGCACTTCTCAACTAAGATATCCAATCGAAGACGTTTATTCAATTTTAGGGAAATCGCAAATAATTACCATTGTCAACTTTATCCTTCTCCTTCCATTGTCTTACGTCATCATTCCTCTAGAACTATTCCCTTCAGAATATTCTCCTTGAAAAGAACAAATTTTGATTTTTCCGCACCCACCCCTATTGAAAATACGCTACTGGCAGAATATTTAGGCTCGAATGGCAGAACGTGGGTTAATTAAACCTAAGGTTAAAGGGAATTCTCGGGTTAGCAAACCCGATGTTAAATTTAACCATAGATTAAATTAAACCCGTATGACAGAAGGTGGGTTAAACTCGGGAAGCTGACCTAAGGTTAAAGCAAGGTAAACCGACTTTTAATTACTTTAACTCAAGATTGACGCGTACTTTGCAATGCCAAACATGTATAAAGGGCACTCAATTTTCATTTGAACTGCTGAATCATATTCTACATATTGCGAACCGCTCCATGACCATGTTATGTATGTAATATGCAGTAATGCTGTAACTGAATCGTCAAACATTGCGTAGTATGTACATACACGCGATGGAAATAAGAAAATTAAAATCAGACAAAATAATAAATATAATTAGTTAAGATGTAAAATGAAGGGAAGAATTAAAAGTAAAATAAGAAGTCCCTCAATCTGAATCAAGATCGAAACAATGTGACCACCTTTTTGATAATACGTGCGGAATAATTCAAGCTTTTAAAATTGTTTCGACCAATAGCGTAGGCACTGGTTTTTCTATTTGCTCTAAGTTTGAAACAGCAGAGCACTGATTAATTTCTCAACTCAGCAGAATCAAAGCACATATGACCAGTGATGCTATAAGATAGACAACCCGAGATCTAACCTACTAGGAGCAGGGTTAAAAATCACGTGTTAAATCGACTACCTCTAAGCCGCTTTCTGTCATACCGACATTTAACCCGAGTTGTTACCCGACTGTAGCCTTGGGTTAAACTTAACCCGCTTTCTGTCAAGAGTTTAACCCGAGATTTTTGTCGGATTTTACTCGACTTTAACCTAAGGTTACGCTTAACCCACGTTCTGTCATTCAGGCCTTAAAGACTAACGATATAAGAGCGTGGAATTATGGTGTTTTAATCTGTAATTTCGCGAAGCTAAAGCCCAAATTGTTTAGATCAATCAAATCAAATCAAAAGTTTATTTGTCATCAAACTAAAAATTGGGAAAATAATTGAAGTAAATCAACATCGAAACACGCGTATTATTCTTCAATTGCACGAAAAATTTTTTGATACATTATATATTTCCAAACGATACCCAAACAACTACCCGCGTGCATAAATTACGGTTTTATTAATGCGAAAGAATATTAGATCTGGACCAAAAAGTTTGATAGACAAGGACACGTAAAGGCCAATTAGAAATGCGCTTACTTACGGCCCTGAAGAGAAGCATCAAAATCAAGGGTTTTCAATCTCATCATAAACGCTTTCGAGTTAGGAGCTTGTATAACATGTTCAGGCAAAGAGTTCCATACAGAAACAATTCGATTACAAATCTCAAAAATTTCTCTAATTTTTCGCTTTTTTACATTTATCGGTGTCAGTACACAGGACTGTATGAGAAGCAAGGAGAAATAATATTTTTGTCTCAGTCAATGTCTGAGTTCGACTCTCTGAAGCTCGAGCTTGGCCAAGATGGAACTTAAGTTACAGTTTAGGTTCCAACTTGTTTACGTTTTAACTTTTATTGCATTCATACGCTGCTTAAATGCCTTCCAAATGCTGACTCAATTCGCCATCCAAAATAAATATACGCCTTGTAATTCAAGTCTTATTAAGGTCACAGCCGCACGTGGGCGTGGGGGTTTGAGGGATATGCACCCCTCCCAGAAGGCCTAATACACCCCAGAAATTAAAGTACCCCCCAGAATTCAAATTTTAATTTTTTTTGTTTTTACACAATTTTTTAATGCCAATGGATAGTGATTGATGAGAAACGTTGAAAAATGGTGTTTTTCCGCCATACCACCATTTTTAAGACCATTTTTTGACCTTTGAAAAATCTTGCACCCCCTCAGAATTTTGGTGCTGCCCACCTATGATCACAGTATGCTTTTGCAGGTATAAATCGTTGAAACAAACTTTGGGCTGCAATAGCATACCTACGCTTGCAATAAGCGCATGGAAAAAAGAACGGCGAACTTAATTCATGTTTTTGACTTAAGTCACCTTAGTAATATTGGCCCCTGAAATTTAATTGCCAATCTTGAGTATAAAAAAAGAATTATTTCGTACCTACCGAACATTCCTTTTTGGTATTTAACCCGTTGTAAATGCGTTCCATTAGAAGCTTCAATTCGCTTCTGGTTGACTCTTTGGATAAGTATTCGCATTCGATTTCCAGATTAATCAAATAATTGGCCATTTTGCGAACAAGCGGCTCATACAAACAGTCTACGTGAGCGAGTTTGTCAACCACGAAACATAGATTGAAGATGAATGCGTTACGATCATACTTTTTGTTCTCGATTACCTACAAGATAAGAAGAAAATTGATTACAAAGGATGAAAAAATAATGAAGCTCGGTTGCGGAAAAGAATTTCCCTACGGCTAGTGTTTAAGAATAATTTTAACAAAGTGAAAAAGCTGTCGCTTTTCTAACATACCTGCTCGTGGTGAGAAAATGGACTATTCACCTAAACTTAGATTCTACTGTTGATTCCATTTATTTTTTTAAAGCCCTAAAAATTAATTTCTACAGATAGGTACAAAATGTCCTTTACGACTTATTGTTCAAAGCAAGAGTGTCATCCACTCTTCAGTTTTAGTCTATCCCGTCTCATCAGAGGAATAAGCTAGCAGCTCAAAAGCTGGACCAACTAAAAACTTCCTTTGAACGTACTGATTTGAAAAAAATGGCGAAAGCGATTGAAAATTCAGCAAATCCTATTTAGGCACTTACTTCTTCCTACATAATAAAACGTCTATCATAAAATTACTTGCTTCATTAATTTTTCTTTACTTTTGGGCTCAGTTTATTGACACTAGCTATTTATGAATCAAGTATTTCTACGTTACGAAATAGGACTATTACTATTATTACTCTCACATTAATATTGCTGATGGGCGTCATCACCTAGAAGCACTTCTCAGACCAACCTAACCGTTTGCAGACTACCGAGCAACCATTTATTAGACCATATACATACTTGAAAGTCGAAGTGTCTTAGAAAGGAGGTCGCAGTCATGTCTTAGAAAGAATTACAACATAAGTAGGTAATATATTTTCAGATTTACCTACCTATGCATTGGCGTCTATAGCCATTGCCAGATTCAAGAGCATTTAACAACTACAGAATCATTTATGCTCCTATTCTACTACAAATTATTTCAGCTTTCTGATCTGAGTCGAGTTTTAGTATAAGTCCAGTCCAGATAAAAGATTGTAAAAATTCAATCACCTAGTTCAAATTAGGACGAAGCAGATAGGTAACATTCATACACGTAGAAGGGAGAGAGGGGTATTACACCCGTTGAAGGGTCAGTCGGACAGTTACCATCCGGTGATTTTAAGCTGATGGAACGTTTTTCGGCATCATTTTTGAGGTCAAAAGCAGTAAAAACGTTAGAATTTTTCTGAGCGCTTAGCGCCAGATTAGTACTTTTATTTAATTTTTACTCAAAAACAGCTCAAAATTTGATCAATTCTTGAATTTTTAGTGTTAAATGAGATATAACGCAGTCAAAATGAACTAAAAATGCGATAATACCACATAAAACGTTTTATACGCTATTTTGACCATTTTGAACGTTTAAACAGCAAAAAAATCATGAGCGTTAAATTTACTATTTTGAATTTTTGGGATTTTCCCCCACCCTGCCGACCCTAACCTTGTGCACCTATGGTAACATTGTTTTAGACAGCTTGTGGTCGAAAAGAATGATTTCCGATTGGTCCACCCCATACATGCAGCACAAAATGGGAATTCTGCGGGAAGAGAGGGAATTGAAATTATAAAGTGCTTTTTTTGGGTCCAAAAATGGTAGGTATGCATCAAAAATATCGTTTTTCAGCGTTTCTGACGATGCTCTATTTTTCTAGAACATAGAAACATAAAAAAATTAAAAAAAAAATTCGGAACAAATTGAACAAAATATAGTCAAAACATGAGTATAATCGCGCGAAACGCCGAAAATTTGTCACTTTTGAGCTAATAGATAGCTAAAAACGCTTAAAAAACATCTTTTTTACGAATTTTTAGAAAATTTTTGTTAATTACCAGAAAATCTCTTATTCTGGTGGGGGAGGGCTGGAAAGATTTTTGTGGGGGATGAAAATTGAAAATTTTTCTGTGAGGGGGGTTTCCCCAAGATCATGTATGGCCAGCCCTTATATTTTTAAAAATGTTTGATCGTGTTCCTGAACAAAATCTCAGATGCGGGCCTGCTCCTTTCCTAACAATTACCTACCACGGGATGACCCAATATCTCCAATTTCGGCGTATTAACTTTGATGAATTTGTCAAGTAATTCTGGCTTTGTTATGAAATATCCTGAGAGGCTATCGAATGTTTCTTTGCTGATCATTTTATCCGGTTGATCATCTGGTACTTGATAGACGATGCGGGGGCCAAGCTTCGAGTCAAATTCAGCATAAAACATGCACAAAAGACTCGATGGCTGCTCTACATCATCCAGCATCAGGTCAGACAAAACAGTTTCTGTCATTCTACGAACAATGAATTAATACTTCATTGACTTTTCTCAAGCGCGACTATGAAACAAATAAAAACGCGCGATTACCCGCCTTGCAAGAATCGTCTGAAGTGCTGAATATGGGTTCCGTCTGAAATAAATAGGTAAAAATCAGTGTAGCACGTTCGAATTTTTTGTGACATAGAAAAGGTAAAAAGAATGCGCGGAAATAATTTAATGTCAATATTGAGGGAGCTACAGGACCTAAGGTTTAGAATTCAACAGACGCAGAAATTTCTATTACCTGGAATTGTAATTCGGTTTTCTTTATATTTTTCTTAGGCCTAGGCTAGGCCGCTTCGGTCAGTATTACTACCACTTAGATCAACAATATCTGCTGATGTCGACTTCTACGCTTTTGGACGAATTTTTTGATAAATTTGGAGAAGTATCATATTTAAAAAAGATTTTTAGTTAAAACGATTAGTACACCTATATAGGTACTCGTCATAAGCATATCGGAAATGATACAAGACAAGAAAGTATTTATTTATATACACGAAAATTATGTAAAACACTAATTCATTACAAAATGGCGACTGAACAAAAGGACACATAAAATACAAAACTTTTTCTCCTAATCACAGCATTTATTGCAATGTCCGATAAAAACAGGAATACAAAAAGATAAACAAAATGTAAATAAATAAAACAAAATAATAAATACGTAAATAAAATAAATAAATAAAAAATAAAAATACAATAAAAATGCGAAAACTTTAAAAACATAAATTTAATGTAGGTACTATAGTCTACTTCACGAAACCTTGTGCACGGATCAAACTGGATGAGTCAATGTGGATATAAGAGTGGTTTTAACTGAAACAGCAGACTTAATAGGTGCCTAATGTGCTTAGCGATTGATAAGCATATGAAGCTTTAATTACTAACAGGCCCGTATCCGGAAGATAGGGGGACACGTGCCCCTCCCAAAATAAAAATTTAGAATGATTTTTTTCTTCACCCCTTTCCTTTTTTAAGCAAACAAAAATCGCAAAATTTTCGGCGTTTTGCGCCGAATTTCTTAGTTATTAATTATCATTTATAGTCCCTTTCGAGAATAAGCCCAGAACATTCGGCGCTCCGCGCCGATTTCTCCCACTTTTAACTATTGTATTCTAACTTAGTGGCGACACAGAGCTACAAAGCGTTTGTCACTATGAAAACATTACCTATTTGCAAACATTTCTAGTCAATAGAAATTAAAAAGTATGCAGAAAATTCATGCGCTTTGTACAGATTGCGTCTTTTAAAAACTGCTCAGCATTACAATCGACAACAAGACAAGTCTGCAAAAGATTCGCATCTGAACTGAACTGAAATCATTTATTGCTGAAAAAGCGACAATTACGAAGGATGCAAGAGAGTAATAAAACGTAGGTCAATAAAGTAAAAACGTACAGCAAAAGGCGCTGAGCGAGTCATAAAAATGACGATTCAAGCGTTCTAAGAATTTTTCAGCCATATTGGCGTGAAAATAACAGAAAATTTTCGCGCATCGCGCCAGTCAATTCAATTTATTTATCAGCTAATTTTAGGACCAAGATTCGGATAATTTTATAAGAATTCTAACGTTAAAATTCAAGATTTCAGTGCTTATTTTGCAAAATTTTCGCTGGGGGCGCTTGAGCGTGCTACCGCAGTCCCAAAAGAGAGGTTTTCCGTCATATTCTCTCTAATCAATGGTCCTACCCGCGCATTATAAAGGGAAAAGGTAAAATCCGGAACCAGGACCAGGACCAGGACCGGACAAAATGGGTAAAATCCGGACAATCAATCAGGACCAGGACCGGACTCAGGACAAATGGGTAAAATCCAGACAATCAATCAGGACCAGGACCAGGACCGGACTCGGGACAAATGGGTAAAATCCGGACAAACAATCAGGACAATGAAAAGATCAGGACAATGTATTAGATATGTAGGGTCGGACTGGCCAGGACCAGACAAATTGGGTAAAATCCGGGCAATCAATCAGGACAATGAAAAGATCAGGACAATGTATTAGATATGTAGGGTCGGACTAGCCAGCAGGCACGTAGCTGGCCCTCCTATTCTGGGGGGAACAACACCAATTTTGGGGGGTAGAAGCCAAAAATAGCACGAAATAACGTGTAAAAAATCCTATTTTTTCGTTTTTTCTGAATTTCGGGGGTTCGGACCCCCCAGTCCCCCACAGCTACGTGCCTGCTGGCTAGTCCGACCCTACATATCTAATACATTGACCTGATCTTTTCATTGTCCTGATTGTTTGTCCGGATTTTGCCCATTTGTCCTGAATCCGGTCCTGGTTCTGATCCTGATTGATTGTCCGGATTTTACCCATTTGTCCTGAGTCCGGTCCTGGTTCTGATCCTGATTGATTGTCCGGATTTTACCCATTGGTCCTGAGTCCGTTCCTGGTCCTGGTCCTGATTGATTGTCCGGATTTTACCCAATTTGTCCTGGTCCTGGTCCTGGTCCTGGTTCCGGATTTTACACATACCCCATTATAAATTGTAAAGTGTATAATATTAACAGTTGTTGCAGAACGATATGAAAAGTCCAAGAAGGCATTATTTCACAACAGGGAGGGGTGCATTTCAATACGATTTTCAAGGTAAAAAATTTTCGGACTCTCCCCCTGGAAAAATCCTGGCTACACCTACAGGGGTGTCCATTCGATTCTCACCTTTTTGAGGCATCTGAGTAGCAAGATTTACATAGTATACAGCTCTAGTGGTCATAAAACCTCATTTTTTATCTATCCTTTGATCCCCCTCATATTTCTAACACATTTTTGTCGTGCCCCTCCGGAAACAAAATCCTGGCTGGATACGGGCCTGGTGCTAAATCACGACAACCTCGAAGTTATCGGTGAAATGCGAAATATTTCGGGGACAGTTTTCAATCAAATTTGTTTTCAGCGCCTTACTTTTAGGACTTTAACATGTTTTGTAAGAAATCAGGTTTTCTTCTATACCCATTCTTACGTATTTCTGTTCCCAGCATCTACAGTAATCAGAAATTTTGATAACTTTTGCACAACAACGAACTTTATACTAATGTATTTGGAATACATTACCCACGACCACACATGGGCGTGGGGGTAGGGGGTTTGGGGGGGGTATGCACCCCCAGAAGTTGAAATACCCCCCCAGAAATCAAAATACCCCCCAAGAAAAATTTTTTTTGCTTTTTTAGCAATTTTTTATGCCATTGGATAGAGCTTGATGAGAAACGTCGAAAAATGGTGTTTTTTTTGCCATACGACCACTTTTAAGACCATTTTTGACCTTTAAAAATTTTTTCACCCCCCTCCAGAAATTTTTTCACCCCCCCCAGAATTTAGGTGCTGCCCACCTATCCACCTATGCCCACGACTCGAGCTACAAAAAAATAGACTGAAATCCCGGCGATCAAATCTTACATATACATAGAACCGAGTGATCATGAAAGAATAGTTTTGAAAAATGAGTCTTGCTAAGCGAGAGTTGTAAACTAAGAGGAGCTTAAAGTTTAAACCTACCATTAAATTATAAAGATAATAATAAAAGATTTAAAGCTTTAAGAAAAAGAAAAATGTGGTAAATTAAAACAAATTTAAAGGATATGATGAAACATTATTGTTGAGAATAGGACGATCACGTGCCATGTATAATGACTCCTTGATTAAAAGATCAAAAGAGTTGGATGCTCGACTAATAACCTTGAAGCAATCTGTTGTAATTAAATGATTGCTATTTGAGATATGTTTATGAATAGCAGATAAGCTATCACCCTGAATTGGCTTTCCTGTAGCAAATGAGATGCCAGTATGCTCTTCAATTCTACCCCCAAAATGTCGGCGAGTTTCGCCAATGTAACTAGCCATACAGCTAGAACACGTATATACTTATATACTAAATTTGAGAGTAGCTTAGCAGGTACAGCATCCTTGTTCTTGAAAAACCGGCTTATACACATGACAGGTTTGTAAACAAACCTTACTCTAATCTGAGGGTAAAATGCAGATATAAGCTTTAGAATTCTGCTGCGTACATTGTAGCCATGCACACCAGTGTAAGGCAAAACAAGAGAATAGAATTTGTTTTAATTTACCACATTTTTCTTTTTCTTAAAGCTTTAAATCTTTTATTATTATCTTTATAATTTAATGGTAGGTTTAAACTTTAAGCTCCTCTTAGTTTACAACTCTCGCTTAGCAAGCTCATTTTTCAAAACTACATATACATACCTACACTGCCCGCCATAAAATATGCAGCACTTAAAATTTTAGCACCCGTATAGCACATTGAAGAGCATTTTTGTGGGCGGCAGTAGTGTACAGTGCAATGTACACGCACACTCATCGAGCTGAGATGCTGCTATTATTCGTAGCTTTCTCAACAACTCGTTTTTGCTGGTTCGGATGCAGGTTGCCTTTCCCGTCAGCTCGTTTTCGCTGTCCAATTAGGCTACGTATAGTTTTCGCCTTTTTGCGCTTCAACCCGTCGAGATGATGTTTCATCTTTGGATAAAACTGCGTAATTGTGTTCAGGCGATTGAGCACTTGCTTGGCTCACGCAACTGACCGAACACTGGCCGGTGGCGCGTTTCCGGGTCCGCCTAGTATTTGGGCTTCTCAATTACATAAAGTTCTTCAAACATGCTGAAACTTGACAGAAATGCACGCTCCAAATGATCCTATGTAGAATTGCATAATATTTTCTATAATATGTAATTCCTTAGGATATTCAAGGATATAAATTTTTAAAGTGGACAACTCTGCAGTCACTCCGCGCGCGCGATAAATTCCAGAATACACTTTGTGGTCCAGAAAAAGTTACGTAAAATGACTTAGCACATTATGCAATACAAGAGTTGTTCCTAACTCATGCATATGGCATACGGTTTTAACCGGTATACGCACTTTGCACTATAGTCTGTTTCATTTAACTTTGAGGTTTTCTTTTGAATTTAATTCGCAAGTTTGATGCAGTAATGCGCTTTAGCAATAGCAAGCGTCTCACCATAAATAGATATGCTGTAGAGTATCACAACTATACTATTAGTTTAAATCAGTTTTGTAGGCACTTTAAATTTTTTCAAAAAGCTCAAAGGTAAACGAAACGGACTATAGGTATGCGGTTCTGTAATTCATGGAGCGCGCGAATTGACTTTAAGATTGGCCAATTACCCAAATTCATATCCTGGACCACCTACGGAATACTACATATTTAGAAAAGATAATGCAATACTATAGTCTATTTCACGAAACCTTGTGCATGGATCACAATTGTCGAATCAATGTAAATCGATACAAAAACGGTTTAAAATTTGTGCATAGTCATTGATAGGCAAATAAAATTTTACTGTGCAAAATTTTATTACTGTAGATTGCCTGAAAAACACTTTTGCACGTACTGCATCAACGCTAAAAATTGATTTTCTTGCACAAGGTTTCGTCAGGTAGACTACATACAAATAGGATCAATTAAAACATAAGTATCTGTCAAGTTTCAGCATGTTTGGAGTACTTTACACTACTTTACACCACCCAAAAGGCCCATATTTGCTTTTTTGCTGATTACTGTAGCCGAATATTTAACGCTTTAGGTTTTTGCGGCAGCACTTTGTAGATGCACCACAAAGCATAACACGACATCAATAAGAAGAATTTATAGCAATAAAGTCTGTTTCAAAATTCTTTGGGCTCTTTTACAGTAAGCTGATTCAAAAGCATTAAAAATTCAGCCAATCGGCTTAAGCAACCTTTTCAGTACGTTACTCATATGACCCAAACTTCAATAAACAATGTCAGCTGCTAGATTATATTTTGCGCGCAGTTTTGTGTTTTCTGGTATTCTACGAGTATGTTGTGTGAGAAACTTAATTAATGTTAAGCTTCATTCTTCTTTGACGTCTGTCTGCTTTGTCTGGTACTTAAAATTGGTTTTAACTGGTCTTGACTATAGATGGGCAGCACCAAAATTCTGTGGGGATGCAAGATTTTTTAAAGGTCAAAAAATTGTCTTAAAAATAATGGTATAGCGAAAAAACACAATTTTTTAACGTTTCTCATCGATTACTATCAATTGGCATCAAAAAATTGCGAAAAAAACAAAAAAATCATAAATTGAATTCTGGGGGGAATATTTTGGTTTCTGGGGGATATTCGGCCTTCTGGGGTCTGCATACCCCCAAACTCCCTATCCCCACGCCCACTTATGGTCTTGAACATTTCATTCTTTCTTTTAGCCCATAACACCGCTTATTAGCCTTCAGTCTTACAATTTACATGTAATTACATGAACAGAAATGTTAATAATTCAATTATTACGATTTCGAAATAATGCGTTATCGTTACAACATGATATTATTGCGCGTTTCTAAACACTGCGATTTATATAACAGCAATTTTTTTACTCATTTTCGTAGCTCATTTGTAAGAAAACTGAAACTCCAAATTTAGCTGCAGGACAAAATGGTTAAATATGCGCAAATGCACACCGCCTTCCTGCTCAAGATCTGTAACGTTATCGACCAAGGTAACGAAAAGAGAAAATTCAAATTTTAAAATTCTGGAACTATTGCGTGTTACAGGCGACTTGATATGTTGAGCATTGGCCTCTTTTGTTGACTGCGAAATACAGACGTAAGAACGTATCAGTCGAATGTCCCGAATTCGCCGAATTTTTCATCATTTTGCGAGCCTGTTCGGAAACGTAGTCTGTCTGAAATTCAGCACTACTATTTGATTTCGAAAGTCATTTTTTGTGCGCCTAATTCTCCTGAAGGCCACCTTGAAGTAACGTGAGTGAATGTCTACGATCGGATTTCTTCGAATAGGTCTAGCATAGCAAAAGCCCCGGGCGACGAGACGACCAGTTTTGCCATTTTACGAATTTGATTGTTTGCAATAATCGCATTGACTTTTCTTGATGGAGAAATTCGTTAGGAATAATCGCCTTAAGTCGCAATTTATGTGCTTAACATACGTTAAATTCTGCTTGTTAGCCCATGGACTTGAAAATTAGGATGTTGAGCTAATTTCAATCTTAACCCGTCTTTTGCTCTTTTTATTTCACAAATTCATGAGGAATTAATTATATTATGCTTTCCGATCAATTTTGTTATCGATGGCTCTTGTTATTTGACATCCTGTATGCGCTATTAATTTGCTCAAATCAGCTGAATATATTAGCTTATGGTATGTTTTACCTAATTGAAAAATTCTACTACTTTTAAAAAAGTTGTTTGCGCGGGGATTTTGAGGGATTCTCTAGAAGACAATGGAAGTTTTCCGTTGAAAACAAAACAAAATTAATAATAAAAACATAACTTTTACTTTGCGCTTGTCAGTGTTAAAGTGGAATTGTACGTAAGACGGTATGGTCCTGAACTAATACTAGATTTTTGTTCGATTCGCTTTTAATGTTGCTTGACTAAGTCTCTTAATAAATTATTTTGGTCGGGCTAGTTTTAGTCATAATCGACATTGTAATGAATTTTGCCTAAAAAATTTAAGTTCAATAATTCATGTTTCAAATTTATTGCATCGAAACAGCATTTTGGTGATTGCTACAGCTAAATTCAGTTCAGCGCTTAATTTTACCGAAGTCTGACAATTTGTAATAAGCATTGGGAAATAACGGGTTCGGTCGTTCAGCATACGTCCCACGAAAGTCTCAGTTTTGTACAAAAACTTTGAAATGTTCATAGGTCATGGACGCGATTTTACGTACTTTTTGCATTATCGACGCCGCGCGAGAATAATTCACTTTGTGCACTTTATGTACTTGTAATTATCATTTAATTTCCTTTACATTTTTCGAAAATTTTTCGTGTTTCTTCGTTCTGGAAAGTGAGTGTGGTCAGAAAGGTCAAAAGATACTTTTAATGTGATTTTTAAGGCCAAAAAAACCAACTTTCGAGAAATATTTAATATTTAAATATCAAATATATAAATATGTAATATATTTAAAAGTAAATAAACTCCTTAGGAGCTTACATGGGAAGCCGCCAAATTCCGGAAGGAGTCTGGATCGAGTAAAACGAGCAAAAATCTATAAAACACACCGAAAATTAAATTATGGGGGTCGATTCGGGGGGGGGTCCGCCAGGTCTAAACCCTCCCTCAAATTCCCCTATGCCCATCAGTGCTTAGAAGCCATGTGCTTTAGTTATTTTATAATAACGACAAGTACTTTGTATTATTATTAGTCACACCATTCAATACACATTAATTCACATTTTTCGATGATTGTGAGATTCTCAATTGCCCTGTCGATTGCAACGTGACGTTTTCGACCGCTGGGGACCAACAATGCCCCGGCTGCCAGTGTCTCTCCTCGGGGCAAAGGTGCTTGCCCATGATCTGTCCCACAGATTCCACTTGTGAGATCGTTCAGCGATTGGACGGCTGCTCAGATTGCGCTTGCCAGTCGGTCACTTATGAATATTTTGACGAGGAACGGAATGTGAATGTTTTCTCGACTGGTATTCAGACAATTTTGTTGAGTTTACGGTTTATTTTTAATTCTACATATTTTCTTTCATTATCTTTTTAGATAAAAAGACATTATGCTGTAATTTAATAGATTTCGAGAAAAATCCAGACAGCTAACTGTCGGTGAGTGATAATTGTTAAGTTAAAAGCGTATATTGTATATTAGAATTTTACTGAACATTTATTGTCAAAAGGGTCAGTCATGAAAAAGTATGAAAGACATACATAAAATGAAAGATAAAAGACATAAGTTATTTTGTATTGATCTTATTTGTGATCAATACATTTTATTCGCATTATATGGAAAATTTATCCTGTATTTACCCACTTATGACGAAATTTAGGCATTGCACTCTTTGCTCACTTTTTAGTTAGGAAAGACGCTTACAATACCCTGTGTTACATGCGGAAATCTTCTGATATTTCAAGAATCCCTTTCATTAATGTCAGTAATTGTCAATAAAGCTGTAGTTACGAGCATTTACATACTAACATTATGTTGCCAATGCAACTTTTCAGCATTTTTATAGCTATTACTGCAAATTGGGCAATCATATGATTCAGTCTGCGGATCAACCGCCGTAAAACCCCCTGATTTAAATTTTTTTCATCGATCTAAAATAGCATCAAAAAAAGTAAAGTGCAGTATCTCATCTTAGTTGACGACTAGTTATTGATTTCAAGCATTTTCAAAAAAATTAAATTTTTATTAATTTTTAGCCCTAATCCATTTCACCTTATCTTGTGATTAAATTTTACCCATTCTCTGTCTCAAAGTTTCGCAAAAGCCTATGCTATCTGGCCTATTCTTAGTTTATTTTCAATTTTCGCTCATGCGAATGTGTTTATTCTTTTTGACCGTTTTTTAACCATTTCACATTTTTATTCAATTTTCTTTTTAGAAGTTTTTGGCTCAATACCTCGCAAAGAAACTTGCAGCCTAGCCGACTCGATTTCGATCGAAAGTTGCGCTTCTGGCATGATCAACTACATGAGATTAACCGAATTGAAAAACGCAAATTTAGCATCGCAGCCAATTTATTCCATGTTTTTGTACGATTCGCTACAAATTAACGAAATATGCGCCTATTATAATCGAGCCTTGCGCTGTTTGAATTCCGACCTTCTGGCTAGATGCCGAGATAAGCATCGAAATTTGCATATGGTGGACAGCATGTTTCAGTCCATTTGTGACGCTTTATCCTCGAATAATCAAGAGTGTAAGCGGAAGGCATTGCATTGAAGAGTCTTTTTATCTTTCTTATCCTATTTTGCTTATTTTTTAGACCCATTACTTAGAGATGCGAATCGATGGCTGCATTAAAGAAAGTGATGATTAAAATTTCATATATATATCGTCTCAGACCTATTCAAGTTTTCATACATTTTTCGCAAAAAGGCTTTGTACGAAAGCAAACGAAGTTCGAACCTAATGAAGGATACAGCTTAATAGCATACGTGTTCTTATGAGTGTCTGCCATGGACAGCGGTCAAATTCTAGGGAATCTGGATGAGACAAAAGTAAAAAAAATCGCAAAAAAATATGTCGAAAATTCAA
This sequence comes from Mermis nigrescens, assembly GCA_036768485.1. Taxonomy (NCBI): domain Eukaryota; kingdom Metazoa; phylum Nematoda; class Enoplea; order Mermithida; family Mermithidae; genus Mermis; species Mermis nigrescens. The sequence goes on from JAVLUZ010000142.1 coordinate 4,921,478, forward strand.
TCCTGGCGTCTATCGATTTTTTAGGTGGGTGGAGGGCAAACCCTCTTCCATAATCCCTCCCCTACGCCCACGTGTGAAGACCTCCAGAATGGTTGGCGATCATCGTAAAATGACTGCTAGCTCCGGAATTTTCGATTTTATAAAAGAAATCGTTTGGCTCAAAAGTGTCAAATTTTCGGCGTTTCGCGTCAAATAATCATTTTTTGATTCTATTTTGTTCAATTTACGTAATTTGTTTTCAAATTTTTCCAAAATTTTCATTACAAATAAAATTTATATGCATGTCTTTATCCTTACGAATCTCACTATAAATAATAAGGGAGGGCGAAAAAACGAAAAAATGAGTCGAAAATGAGGCAGAGATCTAGGAAAAAAGATGAAAACGCGAGAAAGTGAAAAATTAAATTGATTTTGATGCCTTTTCGTAAAAACGTTCGATTTTTTAAAATACGTTTCTTTGTTCAGCGCAGCAATTTTCGAGGACTTACGATTGTTTGCGAAATATATTAACTAGTCACCGCACGATCGATTATTGCTCGGACGTATTAACGCGACGAGTGGAAAAAGCGGCGCGGGCCCAAATGGCCGCCGGCGAGAAAAGAGCCGAAAAATGCGCTGCCTTGAACGATTTTTTGGACTGCGCCCAGCAGGCAGCGCGGGATTATTGCGCTCCCGAGGCGGCCCAATTTTTCGTCACGGTTCTTTTGGCGGCCCGGCAGAACGTGGCGCCCGAATGCGACAAGGATCCCGATCATTTGCGCTTCGTACCTTGGCCAGCAAATGACGGTTCGTTTTCATGACGAAATCTCATTAACTAATTAATTAATTAGTCAATTTATTTATTTATTAATTTAATGGAAGTTTATTCATAAATTTATCTATTTATTATTTAATTGATATAATTTAATCGAAGTTTCTTCTGGATTGAATTTAAATTATTGAGAATTGAAATTATAAATCAAATTTTAAATTAAATTATTTCAAATTATTAGGCACCACTGTAAAACTTTGTGCAAGCGTAGACCATAAATTCAGGGCATGGCCGGTCTGGGGGTTAGTCAAAGAGCTTTTTTAGCCGAAATGGCATCGAAAACGGATATAAATGCGAATAGTGTAAAGACTAGATCAACCCACAGGCTCACGTAATAGAAATTTTGCCGAAAATTCTTAATTTTTGAAATTTTTAGCTTTCATTTTGCCTCATTTTCCCCGAAACATTTACAATTCATCTATTATATACCCCTAACCCCATGTGCATGCCTGTTGTAGACTCCTCCATTTTGTTCCTTTCCGAAAAGTTGCAAGTGCCTATCCGTTTTAGTGCTCGAGATCGTTCGATCTTAACTTGGCGTATGTCTTGTGTTGGTGCCCGTCTTAACTTAGCACATGTCTGAACTTGGCGCCTATCTAAACTTGGCGCATGATAAATGAACAGTGTATGGGGATAGGCTGGATTATAATAAGGTATGCACATTAGGGGAACCCCTGATTTTTGGCACAATTTCGGCCAAAAAAGCGAAAATGTAGCAGATCCCCGTGGAAAACTTGTTATACTCGTATGTACTTGTCTGATCGTAATTAGAATTATGATCGAACGGATAGAAGCTTCGCCAATTCACAAGATATAACTATCGAGTCGAAAATTCAAAGGTCCTAAATGTGGCATTCAACTTTCATACTCGCGTTATTTTCAGTGCACAACAATGGTTTTTTGAGCTGATCAAAAAAAAAAAATTACGGGAACCAGACTTTGACACATATCTCATTAAAAAGAGTATAAAATTCTTTAGCTATTTACTGAAAAAATTTTTGAAATATGTTGCAATCACAAAAAAAATGAATAAAAATGTTTAAGAAAATAGTAATTTTCCAATATGGCTGCCTAAATGGCTAACCATTAAGGCCCGAATACCCGAAAGCGGAGTGAATTTACTCCGGAGTAAGGCTTACTCCGGAGTAGTTACTCTAGAGTAAATCGCAAATTAACTTGCTCCGAGATTCGGTATACCCGACAGTGGAGTAAAGGTGGAGTAGTTACTCCGGAGTAATTCGTGTAGTATCGTATTTATTCTGCATAAAATCATGGATTAAAGGCATAATATAGTTAGGTTGACTGATACCATTATAATGCTAATGAATTCACTCATCTCAGACAAGTTAATGTGATATTTCAAGATCACCTTCAGACTTAATTTTAATTATCTATCTGTGTTGTAATTTCCCGTAAAATATTTAGAATGCACAGGGGCAATCTAGGCACGTCGCTTTTAGAGGGAAAGCGGCCACTCGCTTAGCTGTCGTAAAAATCATATAAAAGGATAAGGCAGTGATAGTGATAGTGATAAAGGGGTGGGCGAAAGCCCTTCACGCAGGCTAAGAAGCCCATTGTGTACCCCACGGAAACTTTTGAGAGCTAGTCGCACAAACGTTTTGAGGCTTTAATAAACCCCAAAAGTTGAGCAACAGGCTCCTGTAAAACTGCCGAGGGTTCAATATGTGGAGCATGGAAGAACCTAGCTCTCAACTTATCAAACCCAGGGCAGTGACAAAGGAAGTGGATAGAATCCTCTTCTGTGAGCAGACATTTAGCGCATTTGGGGTTGTCAGAAACCCCAATAGTACATAGGTGTCTGTTGAGGGGACAGTGTCCAGTTAAGAGACCTATTACTGTCTTAAGCAGCTTACGACCTAAGCTGATCAAGGAGCTGGCTATTTTCTTGCATGGCCTCTCCATAAAGGATCTGGCCTGACGACAAGTCTTTTGCTCACTCCAATATTGAACATGTTGTTCCCTGACCCAGCTGTTGATGTCAGCCTTAGCAACAGCTCTGGAGACAGCAACTACCGGTTCTGGGCCAACATGTTTACGTGCTGATCCCATTTTTGCAGCATGATCCGCAAATTCATTGCCCTCAATGCCGCAGTGACCTGGGACCCATAATAATTTGACATTGTTATACTGCGAGAGTTCTTGCAAAGCAAGAACACACTCGAGAACTAACTTTGAAGACACTTTTGGAGATAGAAGTGACTTCAGAGCAGATTGACTGTCAGAGCAAATAAAGATGTTCTCATTTCTGAGGGCCATCAATTCTCTGCTACGGCAGCATTGCAAAATAGCAAGTATTTCTGCCTGAAAGACAGTACACATACTGCCTAAGGTAAAATACCGCATCTGTTTTAAGTTCTGGAAATAGATGCCCGCGCCTGAGGTATTCACAAAGCGTGATCCATCAGTGTAGCAGACAATTCCAGGAGGCGAGAGAATATCCACTCTAGATTTTTCCCAGTCATCCCTAGTAGGAAACTGAATGGTATAAAGTCTACCAAAAATAAATTTTGGTACAATGAAGTCACTTGGCATTTTGAGCACTGGCCTAATGGCCTTAGCCCAAACAGCATTGTGACCTACAACCTTGCCTTTTGCATTCCAACTGCCAGCTATGTTTAGTCGATATGCCGCTGCCCTTGCACAACCCTCCACAAAGATATGCAGGGGAGGCAGGTCCAGCAAGACTTCCATGGCTGCAGTCGGTGTGGTGCACATGGCACTACAAATGCTGAGGCAAGCCATTCTATGTAAATGATTAAGCTGACATTTCACAGTAGACAAGTGTGCACGAGGCCACCAGATTAGTGCAGCATAGGTGATCATGGGTCTAATCACAGACACGAAAAGCCATCGCATGACTCGTGGTGATAGACCCCAGGATTTCCCTACAGCTCTACGACATTGCCAGAATGCATTAACAGCCTTCTGACATTTGACCTCTACATGATTGCGCCAGTTTAATTTTTGGTCCAAAATAAGTCCCAAAAATTTGACCTGGTTTGCACGTTGTAGTGGCATACCATAGAAAATTGGTGGTTTAAACCCATCAAGTTTCCGTTTATGAGTGAATAGCACCATTTCGGTTTTCTGTGGGTTCACAGATAGACCATTATGGTGACACCACTGTTCCACCTTGGCTAAACCACTTTCCATAAGTGAGGAAATGGTGTCAAGGAACTTTCCAGTAACAAGGATTGCCAAATCATCAGCATATCCTTGACCACCACAAGGCACCACAGCAAAGGAGATAGTACACCTCCTTGTGGACAGCCTTTTGTGGTAGTAAAGATCATGCTGTCTCCATAAGAGTCAGTCATGATATGGCGAAATCTTAGCATAGCATCAATCCATTTAACAATGGTCTGATGTATGCCATGATTGGATGCTGCTTTGCAGATAGCATTGAAGGTTGTATTGTCAAATGCCCCTTCAATGTCCAGAAAAACGCCCAGTGTGAATTGTTTGTTGTCTAATGCCCGTTCAATTCTAGAAACTAGTTCATGAAGGGCCGTATCAACAGACTTTCCACACTGATACGCATGTTGTGTAACATGTAAAGGATGTTCCAGCAAGGGACCATCTCTTATAAAGCGATCAATTAATCTTTCCATACACTTCAGTAAGAAGGAGGAAAGACTAATTGGTCTGAAGGATTTTGCCAGGTCATAGGAACTACGCCCTGGCTTAGGGATAAAGATGACCTTTACTTGCCGCCAGGCTATTGGAACATAGCCAAGTGCTAGGCATCTTCGATAAATATTCACTAGGGGTCTCACCAGCATGTCCAGTCCTTCCTGCAAAAGAGCTGGAAAAATGCCATCAACCCCTGGAGTCTTGTAGGGTTCGAAGGACTTTACAGCCCAGCGAACCTTATCAGGTGTTATCACCCTGCAGGCCAGAACTTGGTCACCAAAGCCAGAAAAACTGGTTGGGCCCAATGTGTCCGGATATGCCTCATTTCCAACTGCAAAGCTGCCAGGAAAGTGAGTGTCAAGAAGGTGAAGCAGGGTTTCCCTTCGGTTGAGTGTATACTGACCCGAAGGTAGTTTTAATGAGCCAACTTCACCTACTTGAGGTTTACATAAAATGCGGCGAAGCCTAGCAGCATCCGACATTTTTCCAATGTTGGAGCAGTAGTCCTGCCAGCACAATTGCTTTCTAATGCGTATAAGATGCTTATACTCCTGTCGAACCTTGCGGTAATCAGCCCAATCGGAAATTGATTGAGATAATTTCGCTTGATTCCAAGCTCTCCTACTTTTCTTACGGAGGTCTTGGAGCTCCCTATTCCACCAGGGAATAGGTTTGCTCTTTTCCCTCTGTAATGTGCAGGAGTTCTCATATGAGGATGTAAGTGCTTGCTGTACAAAGTCAACAGCACCCTCTACGTCCTCTTTTGTTGAGCAACTAGGAGCCCAAGAACCCAAGCGACTACTAAGGTGCTGCTTAAAAAGAGCCCAATTAGTGGACCTTGGATTCCTGTACAACCTAGAAGAAAAGGAATCAGCATGTAAAGAGAAGCGTATCTGTCTGTGGTCAGATAGAGACTCCTCTTGTGAGACATGCCAGTTTCTAATATCATTAGTGAGGTCGAGAGAACATAAGGTTAGATCAATAACCTCCTGTCTCTTTGCCACAACAAATGTAGGTTCGCTTCCCCTATTTAATAAAATTAAATTGGTTGAGGCTAAATATTCAGCAAGTGCAGTCCCACGTTTATTGGTATCGCTGCTGCCCCACAAGTTGTGGTGAGCATTGGCGTCACACCCAATAATTAGTGGTATCTGCTTTTTACTGCAGTAGTCAACCAGAAGAGAAAAAGCTCTACCTGGAGGTAAATGAGGAGAGTCAAAAGGCAGGTATGCTGATGTAACAATGATGTTACGCCAGTGCCCTGCACTTTTATAACTTAACTCAACAGACACCATGTCACGGTTGCTGAATTGTTGGAGGAGCACTGGGTTAAGTTTCCGTGAGACAAGCACGCAAGCCCTTGGTCCTTGTACCACAGTCCCTACTAACACAGTATATAGTTTATCATTTAATCCACATACCTTGTTCTTATAGATCCAAGGCTCCTGGATCAACGCTAGTTTTGTCTGCAGTTTTGCTAGGCAGCGACTAAGTACACCAGTCGCACCTTGGCTATGCTGCAAGTTGATCTGGAATAATTCCAGTACTGATTGGGATGGGAGAGTACTAGTACCAACCATCCTAATCTATGTACAAATTATGCGCTTATTCCAACTTGGTATGTGTCATCAAAGTGACACGCCCAAGTTTGAAATAAGGCCTGAAGTCCAGCTGCTTAAGCACCTGGACCGATGGATGGTCCACTCCCAGGACAAAGAAGGTTTGACCTTCTTTTTCCTCCCGTTTGTAGATTCTCCAAAGGCCAGTGCACAAACCAGGGTTCTGGTTCTGCAGTCTGGAAAACACAGAGTCCCTGTCAGCTAAGCCAGGGAAAAACACTGTGAACTTGGTCAACTTGGGAAGTTCTGATTTGCTGCAAACGCGCAGATCAGCTCCTTCCCAAGGTGGATCGAGATTAGCTAAGGTATTCTTCAGCCAATCCAGAGTGAACTGATCTGCACATGTCATATAAAAAACGCCATGTGACAGGCCAGAAGAGTGAAACCTTGGAGGGGTCTTGCTAGTGCTTGCGACCTGATCCAAGGCTGTAGTTAAGACAGCTGTGAGTGTATCAAGCTTATCAGCTGGAATGCCGCCTTCGCTGCTGAAGTCGACAATACCAACTTTCAGTGATTCCTCAACTGCTGCTTTATAACTAGAAGGTTTTTAGACCTTTTAGCTGGCTGTGTCAGGCTAGTGGGCGTGTCATCCTTAGGATGTCGCCGCTTGGCCTGTTTGTTGGGCTTAGGAGTTGGGTGTGCAACAGCAATTGCTTGCTGTGCTCCCCCACTACTAATTGCCCTAGATTCTGAGGGAGCTGGGTCCTCCTGAGCAGTATTCTGCCCAGTGCCCCTGCTCGAATCAGAACCTGTAACTTCGGGCAGGTTAGTGCCAGATCCCTGGAGGGCTCTGGCAGCACGAGCCTGCTTACGAAGTTTTCGTTTCTGGGCCCCAGTGAGTTGCTTGCGCAAATTTATGGAGCCCAGTTTCTCCGAAAGGTTCTCCAAAGGAGTCCCTTTCGCAGGTGTTCCAGTAGCATCGCCCTCAACTGCCACCTGGTTCCCTATGGCAACTGAGGAGCCACAAGTAGCTTGACCACCAGTGATGCCCTGTGACAACACACCACTAGTTGGGCTGCAAGTAGCATGACCACCAACATTGCCTTGCAACGACACAGTGCTGGCTGGGTCTCCGGAGATTTTAGAACCCTCGTCTGCCGGATACTGAGGGCCGGTCTCTAATAACTCCATCATGGTTATAGAACAGTGAGTTGGTTCATGGCTGACAAACTCAGCAAGTTGACAGTTAGGGTCCCAGCAGGGCCCCTAGTGATCCCTTAATGGGCTCACCCTGCCAACTTCTGACGGCCACCAACCGCCAGACATGCCCAGTAGCCACTCAAGCCCTGGGGAGCAGCTCTTAGTCTGGCCTCTCAGTTAACTTCATTGAGGCACTCAAACCCCTCCACTACGATAAAGTGGCTGCTACAATTAACCAAGTCGAGTTTTCAATTGGCAAATCAATAATGCGTCTGCGTTCGCGTTTTCGCGTCCTTTTTTGGTAAATAACGTCATAATTGTACTCTTGGAGCGACAAACCCATCGCACCAAGCGCGGCGGAAATTCGAAGCATCATGGATTTTCAAAATCGAATCGGGGCGTGATCAGTGACCAGCATGAATCGGTGACCATAAATTCTAGTCGAAACTGCTTAATCGACCGCTTAATGGCCAGCACCTCCTTTTCGATGGTGGAGTAGTTTGGATTTGGCTTTGGTCAGCGTTCATAACCTAAAAGCGATGAGACGCTCTTCTCCAGCGATTTTCTGTGCCAAAACACCTCCGACGCCATATCCACTGGCATTGATACCATCAGCTATAACATATCACATGATATATGACACCCTTTGCTACAACAAACAAAAAATTTTTAAAACATCAAAAATATGGTTTGACCGAAAAATTTTCAAAACATCCTAAAACATCAAAAATATGGTTTGACGAAAAAAATTTTTCAAAACATACCAAAACATCAAAAATATGGGTTTGATTAAAAAATTTTCAAAACATCCTAAAACATCAAAAATATGGTTTGACGAAAAAATTTCCCAAAACATCCCCAAAACATCAACAATATGGGTTTTATTAAAAAATTTCCAGAACACCCCAGAACATCAAAAAATATGATTATGGCTAAACAATTTTCAAAACCATTCTGTAATGTCAAAAATATGGATTTGATCAAAAAAATGGTTAAAAGCATTTTAAAAAAAATCCAAAAAAAATATGGTTTGTACCAACAATTCTATCCCAAAAACATCAAAAGTCTGGAAAATAAAAAATAAAAAATACAAGAGACATATTAATTCCATATAGCTATCAAGGCCTAAGTTCAGCCCGGGCAACATAGGAACGTAAATATGCTACAAGATAGGATACGGTATAGCATACCCAATGCTATAAGATACCTAATGCTATAACATACCCAATGCTATAAGATTATGACACGGTATAAAGTACCCAATGCTATAACATACACAAAGCTATAAGATAGGGCACGATGAAACACCAACATTATGGAAATTTTTTGAAACATCAAAATTATGGATTTTTAAAAAAACATCAAAATTATGGATTTTTAAAAAACATCAAAATTATGGATTTTTTAAAATAACATCAAAATTATGGATTCTTTTAAAAAAACATGGATTTTTAAAAATATCAAATGGATTTTTTTTAAAAACATCAAAATTGTGGATTTTTTAAAAATCATCAAAATTACGGATTTTTAAAATAACACCAAAATTATGGATTAATAAAAAAACATCAAAATTATGGATTTTTCAAGAAACATCAAAATTATGGATTTTTTTACATATCAATTCCACATAGCTATATATCAGGCCTAGGTCAGCCCGGGCAACGCCGGGCGGCTCATCTAGTCTACTATATATTTTTTGAAAGTTTGTTTGTTTGTGTATGTTCGTATGTTTGTGCCAGGTTGGCTCCGGCCCAATGAAATTTGGTGGGCTGATATTTTGAGCCGAGGTCGGTCCAATGGGGGAAGGAGCTGTAGCGATCTTGAAATTTCGACCAAACGCACCCATTGGCCCTGGGCAGGGGAGCGGGTTGGCCCCTGTGCTATAAGCCTCCACAATTTCGGGAGATGGCCGATTTTGCTATTTTTTTCAAAAATTAGTTTATACTGTTTGTATAGGGATACCCCGGCCAAGAGGAGCATGCCTGGCCGCACACTATGTACATTGTTATATGTTATAGCATTGGTCGGCACTGTGAAACATCAAAATACGGGTTTAACCAAATGATGCTATAACATAGGCAATTTTATAAGATAGGCATGGTATGAGATACTATGTGCAACAAGATAAGCAATGCTATAAGATAGGACGATTAAGATACTCTGTGCTACAGGATAGGCAATACTATAAGATAGGACGTGATATAAGACACCCATGCTACAAGATAGGCAATGCTATAAGATAGATACCCCGTGCTACAAGATAGGCAATGCTATAAGGCAGGAAGTGATATAAGATACCCCGAGCTGCAAGATGAGCAATGTTATAAGACAGTATGGGATATAGATACCCTGTGCTACAGATAGGCAATGCTATAAGATAGGTTTGGTATAGATACCCTGTCTGTGCCATAACATGCAGTGATATAAGATAGGAGATTCCATCAGCTATAGCATATCCCGTGATATATGACACCCTTTGCTACAACAAACAAAAAATTTTTAAAACATCAAAAACATGGTTTGACCGAAAAAATTTTTCAAAACATCCTAAAACATCAAAAATATGGTTTGACGAAAAAAATTTTCCAAAACATCCCAAAACATCAAAAATATGGGTTTGATTAAAAAATTTTCCAAAACATCCTAAAACATCAAAAATATGGTTTGACGAAAAATTTTTCAAAGCATCCTAAAACATCAAAAATATGGTTTTGACGAAAAATTTTCCAACATCCCAAAACATCAAAAATATGGGTTTGATTAAAAAAATTTTCCAAAACATCCCAAAACATCAACAATATGGGTTTTATTAAAAAAATTTCCGAACACCCCAGAACATCAAAAATATGATTGTAACAAGCAATTTTTCAAAACCATTCTGTAATGTCAAAAATATGGATTTGATCAAAAAAGGTTGACAAGACATTTTAAAAAAATTCAAGAAATAAAATATGGTTTGTACCAACAATTTTTTTAGAAATATCCCAAAAACATTAAAAGTCTTCAGAAAATAAAAAATACAAGAGACATATTAATTCCATATAGCTATCAGGCCTAAGTTCAGCCCGGGCAACTGCCGGGCAGCTCAGCTAGTCTCTTATAAAGCGATCAATTAATCTTTCCATACACTTCAGTAAGAAGGAGGAAAGACTAATTGGTCTGATTTAGCCAGGTAATAGGAACTACGCCCTGGCTTAGGGATAAAGATGACCTTTACTTGTCGCCTGGCTATTGGAACATAGCCAAGTGCTAGGCATCACTGATAAATATTCACTAGGGTCTCACCCTTCCTTCCTGCAGAAGAGCTGGAAAAATGCCATCAACCCCTGGAGTCTTGTAGGGTTCGAAGGACTTTACAGCCCAGCAGACCTTATCAGGTGTTATCACCCTGCAGGCCATAGCTTGGTCACTAAAGCCAGAAAAACTGGTTGGGCCCAATGTGTCCGGATATGCCTCATTTCCAACTGCAAAGCTGCCAGGAAAGTGAGTGTCAAGAAGATTAAGCAGGGTTTCCCTTCGGTTGAGTGTATACTGACCCGAAGGTAGTTTTAATGAGCCAACTTCACCTACTTGTGGTTTACATAAAATGCAGCGAAGCCTAGCAGCATCCATTTTCCAATGTTGGAGCAGTAGTCACCAGCACAATTGCTTTCTAATGCGTATAAGATGCTTATACTCCTGTCGAACATTGCGGTAATCAGCCCAATCGAAATTGATTGAGATAATTTGCTTGATTCAAGCTCTCCTACTTTCTTACGGAGGTCTTGGAGCTCCTATTCCACCAGGGAATAGGTTTGCTCTTTTCCCTCTGTAATGTACAGGGATTCTCATATGAGGATGTAAGTGCTTGCTGTACAAAGTCAACAGCACCCTCTACGTCCTCTTTTGTTGAGCAACTAGGAGCCCAAGAACCCAAGCGACTACTAAGGTGCTGCTTAAAAAGAGCCCAGTACCGTGGACCTTGGATTCCTGTACAACCTAGAAGAAAAGGAATCAGCATGTAAAGAGAAGCGTATCTGTCTGTGGTCAGATAGAGACTCCTCTTGTGAGACATGCCAGTTTCTAATACTCATTAGTGAGTCCAAGAGAACATAAGGTTAGATCAATAACCTCCTGTCTCTTTATACAACAAATGTAGGTTCACTTCCTCTATTTAATAAAATTAAATTGGTTGAGGCTAAATATTCAGCAAGTGCAGTCCCATGTTTATTGGTATCACTGCTGCCCCACAAGGTGTGGTGAGCATTGTCACACAATAATTAGTGGTATCTGCTTTTACTTGCAGTAGTCAACCAGAAAAAGCTCTACCTGGAGGTAAATGAGGAGAGTCAAAAGGCAGGTATGCTGATGTAACAATGATGTTACGCCAGTGCCCTGCACTTTTATAACTTAACTCAACAGACACCATGTCACGGTTGCTGAATTGTTGGAGGAGCACTGGGTTAAGTTTCCGTGAGGCAAGCACCAAGCCCTTGGTCCTTTTACCACAGTCCCTACTAACACAGTATATAGTTTATCATTTAATCCACATACCTTGTTCTTATAGATCCAAGGCTCCTGGATCAACGCTAGTTTTGTCTGCAGTTTTGCTAGGCAGCGACTAAGTACACCAGTCGCACCTTGGCTATGCTGCAAGTTGATCTGAAATAATTCCAGTACTGATTGGGATGGGAAATTGCTAGTACCAACCATCGTAATCTATGTAAAAATTATGCGCTTATTCCAACTTGGTATGTGTCATCAAAGTGACACGCCCAAGTTTGAAATAAGGCCTGAAGTCCAACTGCTTAAGCACCTGGACCGATGGATGGTCCCTCCCAGGACAAAAAGGTTTGACATTCTTTTCCTCCCGTTTGTAGATTCTCCAAAGGCCAGTGCACAAACCAGGGTTCTGGTTCTGCAGTCTGAAGCACAGAGTCCCTGTCAGCTAAGCCAGGGAAAAACACTGTGAACTTGGTCAGCAGGAGGTTCTGATTTGCTGCAAACGCGCAGATCAGCTCCTTCCAGAATTGGATCGAGATTAGCTAAGGTATTTTTCAGCCAATCCAGAGTGAACTGATCTGCACATGTCATATAAAAAACGCCATGTGACAAGCAAGAAGAGTGAAACCTTGGAGGGGTCTTGCTAGTGCTTGTGACGATTGACTGTAGTTAAGACAGCAGTGAGTGTATCAAGCTTATCAGCTGGAATGCCGCCTTCGCTGCTGAAGTCGACAATACCAACTTTCAGTGATTCCTCAACTGCTGCTTTATAACTAGAAGGTCTTTTAGACCTTTTAGCTGGCTGAGTCAGGCTAGTGGGCGTGTCATCCTTAGGATGTCGCCGCTTGGCCTGTTTGTTGGGCTTAGAGGTTGGGTGTGCAACAGCAATTGCTTGCTGTGCTCCCCACTACAATTGCCTAGATTCTGATGGAGCTGGGTCCTCCTGAGCAGTATTCTGCCCAGTGCCCCTGCTCGAATCAGGACCTTCGGGCAGGTTAGTGCCAGATCCCTGGAGGGCTCTGGCAGCACGAGCCTGCTTACAAAGTTTTCGTTTCTGGGCCCCACTGAGTTGCTTGCGCAAATTTATGGAGCCCAGTTTCTCCAAGGTTCTCCAAAGGAGTCCCTTTCGCAGGTGTTCCAGTAGCATCGCCCTCAGCTGCCACCTGGTTCCCTATGGCAACTGAGGAGCCACAAGTAGCTCGACCACCAGTGATGCCCTGTGACAACACACCACTAGTTGGGCTGCAAGTAGCATGACCGCCAACATTGCCTTGCAACAACACAGTGCTGGCTGGGTCTCAGGGATTTTGGGCCCTCGTCTGCCGGATACTGAGGGCCGGTCTCTAATAACTCCATCATGGTTATAGAACAGTGAGTTGGTTCATGGCTGACAAACTCAGCAAGCTGACAGTTAGGGTCCCAGCAGGGCCCCTAGTGATCCTTAATGGGCTCACCCTGCCCAGTTCTAGCGGCCACCAACCGCCAGACATGCCCAGTAGCCCTCCAAGCCCTGGGAGCAGCTCTTAGTCTGGCCTCTCAGTTAACTTCATTGAAGTTAACTCATTTATCGTCTTTTCTAAATCATACTTTATTGTCTAGCAGACGTAGGACATTGTCAGCTTTTTATGTATCCAAGCATAAATTAGAGAAGATAATCATAGGGCATAAAAACGACCATCGCCTTTTCAATTTTCTCATCTTAGGAACTAAATTATAGCACATGTAATACATTTTTGGGAAGCGTCCGCTCAATTATGCGGATGCGCTACAACAACGCTCTCTTGATATGTCTCAGCTTTGAAGACTATTTGCAAAAAATCAGAGTAAAGCTCTTTTCCCGTCAAATTACGCACATGTTCCCATTTTAGAACGTTGGCTACTTAATTGTGCATTTTCCCACATTTTAAATGCTCATGTATTTTACTTAGAACATATATAAGATTGAAGCGATGAGTGTGATTTTAGGAATTTGAAAGGTTATGGTACCAAGAAACGTTGGAAAACTAGGAAGCTTCAGCAGACACGTAAATCTATTTTCTATTCTGATTTTCCATGCGTGCTTGATACCAGTTAATAAAGTCATAACATAAGTCAAAAACTGTAATATTATGCTAAATGTCATTTAGTCTTTCAGGATTTTAGAAATTTGTCGATTGCTTATGTATATGATGCTGAGCTCATAGCTGTGCTCCCCGAATTTCTTTACACTGCGTCCGCATGAGCAATATCAGAAAACAACAATCAAAAATCATTTAATACTCGAAATGGGAAGACATACTGCATTACGTAGTCGTTTCGACACATTTCATAATATTTTCAACAGATAAAATATTCCTGTGAATAAGAGCGACTCATAGTATCGTACGTTTTAGCGATTCACACACATTTTATTCAGCGATTTTAATTGCTTATCAAGCTTACACACAAAGTTTCGTAAGTTGTTAACATACTTCTGAGATTCTGAAAAATGTTAAAAATTATTTGGTAAAAGTTTACACAGTGCAAGTTCTAGAAATTAGAACAAATTTTAATTTGTGCACTAAATTTATTAAAATTTGCCGCTGAGCCTCAAAAAAATGTGTATCATAAAAAGGCTGTAAAGTTATCAAAGCTAAAGCAATTTTTGCCAAAGAACATAGGTTTATTTGCAGAAAAAAAGCTTAAACTTTGCCTGAAAATTGTTAGAAACCAAAGAGCTCGATTGCTATGTATCTACTCGTACATGCAGATTCAAGTATAGAATTCTAACTAATTCACGTACTTATAGTATACTTGGGTACTCCCAACATGTGTCTACCCCCCTACATTTCAAACCTCCTGTTTTGTGCGGTTTTTTTAAGAGATAATAAAAAAATTCGATGCCGGAATTATTTTATTTTTACACTCTAAGCAGGTATGTAATGAGCGTGTTAATACGTTTTTTGTCCCTTTCTTGTTCGACAGCTTCCTTTTAGAAGTCGGTATGAATTGAATAGAATAGTAAAGTACTCCATAAGGGGTACACCTCACAGCAAATTGTGTCTATATACATCAATATTGAGTTCTTTTTGGCAGGTGTAAAGTCAAATATCTAGTTGCTCAAGTTTTCTGTTTTGTTTTTCCTGTCAACTTCTTCGGTTATGAGTCTGGACATGATCACAAGTCTAAAAACATACCAGGGTCAAACGTCATATGTCAGGTGAGCGTGTTTGTTTACATTCAACAGTGGCGTAAAGTGGTTTACATCTAATGTTTATTTGTCTGCAGACCATTGTAGTGTAGTTTTTTTATTAATATTAATTGTTTTTTTTACGAGTCTGATTTATTAGTTTCTCAATACCCAGTAGTTCTGTTAAGTTTACGCTTTTTTAATTTATTGTTAATGCGTTGAGTTTACAATAAAAAATATATTCATGTATTTTGTGTAAAGCTTACACTCAAAATGAGTTTTAGTTTCAGAACCTTGCAAAAGCTTAATTTTTTCAAAGTGTTCCGTGTATTGTCAGGATTACGAATCCTAGAGTAAGTGTTCTCAGCACCCAGTAGTTGTGTAAACTTTATGGAAAACATTTGATCTCTTTAGGTTGTCTTGTCCAACAAAGATAATGAATACACTATTGTTAATAAACATATTTTTCCCGCGTTATGGGACTGCTGTCATTATTGTGGCATGTTTCCGTATGTGTTTACTGACGGTTACTCAAAACATAAGTAGGATACTAGCGAGAGAAAAATCCTCCGATTGAACAAAACAGACTATTATGCTTGGAATACAGCATCATAGTCGACATAAAAGGACACGTAGAAAAGTTAGTTATGTATGCCTCTTAAACATGTAAAAATCTACTAAGAATTAGACCTCCGCTAAAAAAACGCAAAAAACGAAGTACGTATATCCTGCGGCCTGCACAAGGGAGTTGCACCTTCAACGTGAAAATAAATAACATGAACAGCTTAATCCTGAAAAAGCAATCACTAATGAAAAACGACATAAAGTGCATTCTATCGCTAGCATGTCACGCATTGCTATGGGGCGCCAATTAACGAGATGGTGTGATTGTCGTAATTCCTTTACAAAACCATTGTCGATTAAGTAGATATTGGTTATTTGAAAGAGTTTTTTGGTATTGATAAGAAGCATAATCGATTATTAAAAGACATCGCCTTCGAGTCAGTGAACAATATTTAGTGAAGGCACGCTTTTTTCATAAGCCGCAAAATATACAATGTTTTTTTACGTTTTTAGCGGAATTATAATTTTTACTAGATTCTTACAAGTTTCACGAAAAAATCCTCCTGTTATGCCCTAAATGATGCGCGATTCCAAGTATATCCGTCTTATCTCTTCCATCGGAGTATTTTTCTAGTAGAAATTTATTGCAGGAGACTTATAAAAGTATGCTAGAGCTCTAAACAGAAGTAATGCATCCAGGTTACTGAAGAGCACTAACCGGGTTACATATAGGTACTACTGTTTAATAGGTTTCGTTCTATTTCCAGGAATTTAACATTTTTGAACTCCTTAGAACCAACGTTCTCAAACGAGAATAAAATTACAGATTCAACTTTCGATGGACATCTAAACAAAAAAAAACACAAAAAATGATCAGAAGACATATGAAAACATGATCGCATGACATTATGGTTCAAATCTTCAAACATAGATCAGCAATAAGATAATTTCTGAAAATGGCAAATTTTCGGCATTTCTGTGAAATTGGAGGCAGTAAATTTATAGTATCTTTCATTTAAGGGAAAAGTAAAATCCGGAAATGAAACGGAAACGGAAACGATGGGTAAAAAACGGAAACGGAAACGTATAATATTTGGCGCACGGTTCCGTCGGTGTTTTCCACCCTAGGGGTCGTTCAAAGTGTTGGAAACGGGGTTCCCATGCATACGTGGGCAGCAGGAACATTCTGGGGGAAGGGTTGCAAGATTTTTCAAAAGGTAAAAAATGGCTTTAGGATGATGGTGTGGCGAAAAAACACCATTTTTCGACGTTTCTCATCGAGCACTATACATTGGCATAAAAAAATAGCGGAAAAAACGAAAACTATTTTCAAAAACTGAATTCTGGGGGTCAATTTGATTTCTGAAGGGGCGGGTATTTTGGTTTCTCGGAGGGTTGCATTCCCACGCAAACCTCCCCCCACGCCCAGAGTGTGTTCCCGTAAGACCTATCAGGGTGCACGACCCCAAACCCGTTTTCGGCAAAATTTCTCCCACTGAAGGGGAGTTTGGGTACTCGGAAACGGAATACCCCCATTATTAATGCTGACCATTGTTCCGTCGGTGGTTCCTCCGCCCTAGGGTAGTCAAAGTGCTGGAAACGCAGTTCCTCAAGTAGAGCTCATCAGGGCTTACACCCTAAACTCCATTCTTGCACTTTAAACCACCTCAGGGCGGAGAAACTCCCGACGGAACCGAATTCAGCTTCACAAATGAATAATAGGGTACCCCGTTTTCGAACCGCTGAACCCCCTTCAGTGGGAGAAAAAAAATTTGCTAGAAACAGGGTTGGCGGGTTTCATCCTGATAGGTCCCTGGCTCAATGCACCAGTTTCCAGCACTTTGAACCACCGCTAGGGGAGAAACCCTAACGGAACCAGGGTTGGCTATGAATAATGGGAGACCTGTTTCCGAGCCCCTTAATACTCTTCGGTGAGAGACATTTTGCTGGAAACGGTTGTAAATTCCATCTTAATAGGCCTTACTTGAAGATTTTTTGTTTCCGGCATTTTGGACTACCTCCAGGGCGAAGAAACCCCACGACGGAACCGGGATCAGCTTCACATATGAATAACGGGTTAGCCATTTTCCGACCCGCTAAACCTCCTGAAATGAGAGAAATTTTGCCGAAAACGGTTGGGGTGTTCACCTTAATGGGCCTACTTGAGGAACCCGTTTCTGATACTTTGGACTACCGTCAGGGCGGAAAAATCCCGGACGGAACCGGGTCAGCTTCACATATGAATAATGGGGTAACCCGTTTCCGAGCCCCCAATTCCCCTACAGTGGTAGGTAGGTGCCGGAAACGGGGTTTGGGAATTGGTCAGCCTGATGGACCTAACGTAGGAGACCCCGTTTCCGGGTTGGATTACACCGCCAGGGTGGGAAAATATCGGATGAAATCGGGGTCAGCTTTACATTTGAATAATGGGATACCCCGTTCCCGAGCCTAAATCCCCCCTACAGTGGGAGAAATTGTGCCGCTAAACGGGGTTTGAGGTGTTCAGTCTGTTTGACCCAACTTAGGAAACCCAATTTCCGGCTTTTTGGACTATCCCAGGGCGGAGAAACTCCCGACGGAACCGGGTTTAGCTTCACATATGAATAATGGGATACCCCGTTTTCGAACCCTACACCCGCTTCAGTGGAAAAATTTTGCAAAAAAACGGGGTTTGGAGTGTTAACCCTAATGGGCTCTAATGGTAGAACTATGTCCTGTTTCTGGCACATTGGCCTACCCAAGAGGCGGAGAAAACCCCGTTCAGCTTCGCATATGAATAATAGAATACCCCGCTTCACATAGAATAATTAGGTACACCATTTCTGAGCCATTAAACCCCCTTCAGTGGGAGAATTTTGCGGAAAAAGTTAGAAGAGTTCACCCTGATAGTGAGGATTACAACCGACCTCATCTCTTTCCGTGTCATTCAAACGAGATATAAATTTGTCGAAAAGTTCCCAAAATTGCCGTTTTATTTTTTAAGCTGGAACCTTTTATCTTCTTACGTTAGACTCCCTTGCAGACTGATGTCAAAAAAATTTGGTGTCTATGTCATCCACATAGTTACAGTCTACCTTCAAAGCCAAACCTAAAAAAATCAGTTGTTGTAACCCAAAAAAGCAGGGCCAATTTTCCAAACTTATGAGGAAGGTGCCTCGTAGCACCTTACGTGATGCCTGATATTTATTTTTCACAAATATTAGGAATCAGCCCAAGAACTGCAAAAAAAGTTCGATTGTAACCTAAAAAAACCGCTGTAACTAAAAAAGATTAATGCTAAGTATACGTTGCCATTAAAACGAAATTGCTTTTCATCAAGTTGCATAATTATGCACACAGAATTCTTGCAGAGGATGTAGAAGAGACTTACCTGGGTGTTTCTATCAATTGAAGACTTTATTTGTGAAATTTATAGCACTTTTAATAAAATTCAGAAAAAATTATTGATTTTTATATAAATGTGATAAAATGAATGGAAATATCGTAAAAAATGAATTTTTCTCAAAGAATATGATCATGTAAGGTCAACTAACTAATTTACGCTGCAAATACGCACTTCGCATAACATTTTGAAGGTGGTTTTAGTTCCCATGGGTTTTTACCTCCCAAATGGAATTTGCTGGTTTTTAATTTTGACTTCCAGGCTCGATTTATTCTCCAAAGCAAAGGGATCCATGGAATTAAGTAAGTGGCGAAAGATGCAGCATCGACGGGAGATGATTCTGATTATATAAGTTTCTAGAATGGGGTGCTTGCACAATGAATATACGCAAAAAACATGAAAAGTGGTTTTTTTTACAGGCCATGACTATACATTATGGATCCAGCCAAGGTTTCCTTAATGGCTTAGAAACTGTTTATTCGCTCCTTATAGAAATTTAGTATCATCTAACATATACAATTTTCGCTGCGGACTACTTTTTCTGTTTTCCTCGTCCTATGGATTTTTTTGTGGCTGAATTTTTGCTGATTTTTCTATTAAAAATCAGGCATTTAATCTTTTTTATTCAATGCCGTTCTTTAGTGTTAAGATAAAAATTGCCATGTTTTACTTCAAAGTTGGGATGGACATTTTTGTGTCCATGTTCATTTATATGAGCTAGAAGATTGCTTAATGTTGATTATGTTGTTGTACATATATATAAAAGATATTCGTTCATAACGTGAAAACTAGAGCTTGAGAATTCCGGAATTGTTTAAGAGACTGACATAATGTATACCAACCTTTTGCAGGAAAATAATCAGATTTGGAGGATCTGAAACGCTGCAGAATGGAAAGATGTAGAAATTTTTTAGAGGTAAATGAGGCATAAAGACTGAAAATGGATTAAAATTGACAATAGTCTTCTAAAGTGCTCGAAATTGATCAGACACTGTGAAATAACGAATTTTTAACGCTCTTTTATCACTTACGGGCAGAGCCCTGCGCTGGGCAGGTCGGCCACTTTACCGCCCCGTGGGGAGCTTTTTTGCGGGGCGGGGCGGGCCTTTGCTTTATTTTTAAATTTTTGTTGTGCAAAAGGATACGTGCGCCTTGCAACTATTAGGATAACTTGATTTACTATAATGCAAGCAGTTTGGAATAAGGATTTCATCCTAACTATAATCTGTTTCACGAAACCTTGTGCTTGGATCAAAATTCTTGAGTCAATCTTAATCGATTACAAAAGTGGTTTAAACTGAAGCAGCAATTATCTACGCAATAGTCTGCATAGCCATGGATAAGCACATGAAGTTTTCTTGTACAAAATTTCATTACAGTAAGCAAGTTGGAAAGCACTTTAGTAGCAGCTCACTAGATGGCTGAAAATTGATTTCCATGCACAAGGTTTCGCGAAAATAGACTATAGTTCTAAAGTAATGCTCTGCTGCTCATCGCTGAATAAATACTTAATGAAATAGAACACATAGGGAGCTGTTAAAATAATACAAATAAAAGTAATCCGGCTTTACCATGCATAAACTTATATATATATATATATATATATATATATATATATATATATATATATATATATATATATATATATATATATATATATATATATATATATATATATATATATATATATATATATATATATATATATATCATAGGTAGCGCGTCAGCGCGTACCAATAATATACTTGGGTACCCCCAACATATGTCCCCCTCCCCTCACAGCTATAACGGCACACATCTGAGAGGTGCGGTTTTTTTAAGGTAGACCAAAAAAACTTAGTGCCCCCATTTTTTTCTTGTTTTAGACTCAATACCGAGCGCGTCATTGAGTATGTAAAGTTTACACCAAAAATTCAAATAATTTGCGGAGGGCCAATTTTTTTAAAAAAATGTTTTCCCTAATTAGTAGGTTACGAATCCAGTCTTAAAATTTCTTTACACTCATTGGTTGTTGCACAGGAGTGTAAACTGAACGGATTTTACAGTTTTCGTGTGGCCGAGCATATCTAACTCAGTTTTACATTCTATGCAGTCTGATTGGTTTCAAAAGGTAGACGGTTATAAAATCTAGGGGAATTTTTTTATTTTTTTCTCTTAAAAAGTAATATTTTTGAATTTAGAGGCGGTTTATTGTAAAGAGTCTGAGACAAAAAAATATTTTTTCTCTGCCATATTCTCCACTTAGTAGAAAGAACGTGGTAACTACCTTTAAAATCTGCGTCGTCTCAAGTGCTACACGTCAAAATTTATTTTGTTTCTTTACAATCAATATTGCGTTATTAGTGCAGGTGTAAACTTTACACGAAAAAATTTTCTGCCCAGAGCGTCGTGGATGATGAATTTTTTTTAAATGTTCTCTGTGAGGTCAGAATAACGAATCTGACTTTCAAACTTTTCTACAATCAATACACAGTACCAGGGTTTAAACTTTACACTCTAGTGGATGAGTAAAAAAAACAGATTCTGTGAAGATTTCTAAGCCAACTTTTTCGGTTATGAATTAAGATAATTTCAACAAATAAAAATAAAGTAACTTTTAAGGGCTACACGTCAAAGCAAACCGCGTTCAAAAAAACGTAATATTGAGTTGTTTATGGGGGTGTAAAGTCCGAAATCTGAGGTGTAAAATGGGCAAAAAAACAGGTTTTTTCGTATTTAATTGGTAAATCATATCAAATATTTTGCGGAACATAAGTTTTGCACATACAAACATACTACAATCAAAGGGCTACAAACTGGCCCAAACCGAATTTATTTACACTCAATGGGGCGTTCGATTTAGATTTTTAAAGTTTACAATGTGGTGGACAGTGAAAAATACGTGTTTGTCATATTTTTGTTCGCCACCCCTTAAAAAGTACTTTATTTTATCTTATTCGACCTCTCCCGACTTCTTCACTTCATATTTTTGTTCGCCACCCCTTAGAAAGTACTTTATTTTTTACCCTATTCGACCTCTCCCGACTTCTAAACAGAGAAATGGCGAACAAAAATATGCACAAACACGTATTTTCCACTGTCCGCAAATTGTAAACTTAAAAAATCTGAACCTAACGCCCCATTGAGTGTAAATAAATTCGGTTTGGGCCAGTTTGTAGCCCTTTGATTGTGGTACGTTTGTATGTGCCAAACTTATGTTTGTAAAGCTACTGAAAAAATTTTTTTTTGGAAAAAAAATCAGTTTGGGTTTTTTTGAAACAGATGAAAAAACCGATTGATTGCCCATATGTAAATTCTTGTGCTCAATTTCCATACGCACGTACACGACCGTTAAGCCCAACGCTCAAATTAGTCGCCCGGGACCACCTTCCCCTAAAAATTATCATATTTTTCATTCCATTCCACTACCATATTTTCAATCAAAATCCGGGATAGGAAAATGCGCTCAGGCTTAATGCGACTTGAGTACGCATTGATATGTGTGTTATCATATCTTACGTGTGTTAAAAGATCATATTGTGTGTCTCATATTTGTGCCTGTCTCGTTTGTACAGCACCTTTGCCGTAAGCTTTTGCCCATAGGCCTATTGTCGTATTTATAGATCCTTTTCATATCTTGGTTCGTGTTGTTACGCCTCTTTTTCGCGTCAGTTAAAACTGCGTGCGAGAGCAGTTTTGACTGACGCCTAATTTACATTTACAATTGGTTTGAGCCTGAGCCTCTCCGCCAGCTTCCGCGCTGAGCGTATCTTTTTTTCCGTCGCCGTATGTGAGCAGACTCCGTACGTGCCTTTTTGCTTAATACCTTGGCTGCGAACTCGTCTGCTTGTTTTCCTGCGTAGTGTGCGCTTCTTTTCGCCGTACGCTTTGTTTTTAATCATTCGTGTTTGTGCCAATTGGCATCAGTTGTATGCCTTTGGCAGGGCTTTGTGCCTTGTTTTAATTACATTGTTTGATTTTACTGATTATCATAACACGACGGTCGGCAGCATATCTCCGTGCTGTGCTTCTTAATTGCTTCATAATTTTTCTGTCCAAAAAAATTGTAAAAATTAATTATTTAATTAACGATGCTGGGCTCGGTTGAATTTCCGTGCTGTTGAATTATGTCCTTGTGCTACACTATACTTAGGAACCCTTAATATTTTCAAGCACCGGAATTCGGACCAAAACAAGTTAAATAATATGGATTTTGGGCCCTCAATTAGGTTTCCGGGAACTTACTTTAATTAGGTACTTAATCTCAAAGGGGTTAAAAGTAAGTAAGTTTCCCTAAAAGTGCGTGCGTAGAGGGCCGGGCTACCTAGAATAGGCCAGACCGCTTACCCCGAGATGCGGGCTGGTGATCGACCCTCCTAAAAGGGCGAGAACCCCGATGTGAGCGCATAAGCTTGAGATTCGGGTTAAGTAAGTGAAGTGAACGTGGCAAGGTCTACGTTTACGCATCTGATATTTATTTGTCCTTGGGCCAGGGCCATTGTGAAGACTTAATTTTTTCATAAATGTTGATCGTAATATCAGAATTACGAATCCGACTTGCACATGGAGAGCAATCGTTTAATACATCAGTGTGATTGCTCTCCATGTCTAGATTTTTATTACTTGAAAACATATTATAAACACGGCTAAGAAGGATTTAACTTTAATGCAACCCATTTAAAGACAAATAATCTTCTATTGATCTGGACACTTGAACTAATTTTTAAATCACTTTAGATTACTTATGAGGTAAAAAACTCACTTAATTGATGTCTCACATATGAATCCTTGAAAATTTCTTGACTTCGTTAAAGTCTCTGCAAGTCTATCAATTAAGGTTAACACGTAATGTAAACTTTACACAAACACATAGCGTAAAGAATATTTAGTCAGGATTAGCAAAATTTTGATATTGCTCCGATACTTTCAACATTCATGGAAAAATGAGTCTCCATAACGTTTTAAAGACAAATAAACATTGAAGTTTAAGCACTTTACCAATACTGCGTTGCCAGCAAGCACTTATTTGATATATATTTCATTCCCTGTAAATTTTAGATCTCAGGAAAAAATTTCGGTTTTTGCAATGCTTTAGAACAAAAGGCTAACATACAGTGTAAAAATTACTCGGATATTATGATCAACATTCATGAAAAAATTATGTCTCTACAATGGTCTGAGGACAAATAAACAATGAGTGTAAACTACTTTACATCACTGTTGGATGTAAACAAACGCACCTACGTGACGTCTCGGCTGATCCTTTAAAAATTTTTAGGCTCCAGGAAAAAATTAGGTTTCGGAATGCTCAAGCAGATAAACACATATGTAGTGTAAACTTCATGTAAACACCTCGTGTAAAAGAAAATTTTGGTTGATCCGTAATTTTGATATTGTTCCGATATTACGATTAATATTTATGAAAAAAATCAAGTCTCCATAATGTTCTAGCGGGCAAACTAACAATTGGTGTAAACCACTTTACAACACTGTATAGTGTAAAATATGCGCCAGACTGGCATATCAAATTTGGTTCCTGGTCCATTTCTAGACTTGATAATCGTGTCCCTGACTCATAACCGGAGAAGCAGGCAGAAAAAACAAGCAAACGCATTTCGTGCACAAATTTTTGACTTTACACTCGCTAAATATTAATGTATAGACACTTTGCTGTGACACGTACCCGATATAAAGCACTTTATTTTTATTCTATTAGACTTATCCCGACTTCCTGGACGGAGAAAGTGGCGAACAAAAAACGAAACAAAAACGTATTTTCCATCATTTAGAACACCTTAAACTTTAAAATTCCGTACCGAACTCCCCATTGAGTTTAAAAGAAATTCGGTTTGGTACAATTTGTAGCTTTTAAATCGTAGTACATTCCTGTGTGCCAAAATTATCTTGCAAAAATTATTTGGTATGATTTATTAATCAAAATTCGGAAAAAACGTGTTCTTTCGCCCATTTTATCCTGATTTCGAACTTTACACTCCCGTAAATGCTCACTATTGCGTTTTTAAATGCGGTTTGCTGCGGTGTGTAGCTCCTGAGAGGCACTTTATTACTGCTGTATTTAATTCACCCTGACTCATAAGCGGAAAAATTTGGCAGAGATATGTTAGTTAAAATCCGTTTTTACACTATCCACTAGAGTGTAAACTTTAAACCCCAGCATCACTCACCATAAGGCATAGAAGACTTTGCTTATATGCAGAATGTAATATGATCCGCTCTACATTTCTGTCAGAAAACATTTAAAAAAACTCATAACCGGAGTTAGTATCGGACATAAGCAGGTTGAAAACTCGACCCAAAAAGTGCTTTTCACCCTCCAGATTTTCGCACTCTTTACACTGTCATTCGATAACTAATGCGAATTTCAAAAAAACCAAAAAAAGTGACATCTGTAGATTCATCCCTCCCATTATCTATGTAACAATTTACATAGTCATCAATACTCAGTACAGCCGCACAGTAAAGGTCTAAAATTTATCTATGTCATAACGTTCACATAATTTCTGCCTATTTCTTGTGATTTTATATTTAGAAAAACAAATAAACGCGGGCAGCGGAATTTTCTATTATCTTTCTTTTAAAAAATCGCATCTTCCAGAAGTGTCCCGTTATAGCTGTAGGAGGTGCTGCAATTTAAATTTTAGTACTATTGTTTCTTTTAGCGCTACTAAATCATTAACGCAATCAACATAATTTTTTCTTTCTTGTGTATACCAATAACAATAAGTCACAAAATAAAAGTACCAATTGCATAATAATGAACAATTCAATATATTAAAACAAAATTTTCTTTCAAGAGAGTATATATGTTTGATGATAACAATTCAAACGTTAACTATCTGAATTACACCTAACCACACTATCTATAATCAAATAAAGCAGGCATTGGCAATGAAATAGCCCTTATTAAAATATTCCATAACCCGGAGCTCGATTCATCAAAAATTAAACTATATCCTTGACAAACACGTCTGCTTTGGCTCCTCAGGGACTGTTTGCCGCTAACAGGAATACGCTTGAATAAAAATTAGAACAAATGTTGGAAGTCACCACCAGGCAAGTAGGTGAAGGGAGCTGATGGAGATCAAGTCACACTTGGGCGTAGGGGGAGTTAAGGGTATGCACCCCTAGAAGGTGGAATACTCCCCCTCCCTAAAGACACAAAAAATACCCCAAAATTCAATTTTTGACTATTGCTTCGTTTTTCACACTTTTTTTGTTGCCGATGGATAATACTCGATGTAAAACGTTGAAAAATGGTATTTTTCGTCATAGCACCATTTTTAAGACCATTTTCTGGCTTTAACGAAAAAAACCCGCACAATTCCGGTGCTGCCCAATCATGGTGCAAGTCTCCCGAGTGTTTTTACCAATGGTCCCGAAGGAGAAAATTTAAAATTCTTGAGCATGGTAGGTATTAAACCGTCGCCAGCATAGATCTTAGCATACAAAGAGCTATTATAGGTACAGAATGGGAATTCTGAGGGGTCAGGCCAAAAACTTTCATGAAAAGTACGTTTTTAAGCTTAAAAAACGATAGGCACACGTCAAAAAACACTGTTTTTGTACGGTACAGACACAGCTCGCTCTTTTGGACATAAAAACGTAAAAGGAATCTCGAAAAAATTTGAAAAAATTGGGTAAACTTGAACAAAATATAGACAAAAAATGTCCATAAGGCGCGAAGCGCCGAGAAATTATAGATTTTGGAGCCAAAACTGAGCTAAAAACGCCTAAAAGACACACTTCTCACAACTTCAATCAAGTTTTCTGAAAACGACAATTCTGAGGGGTCGCAGTCATTTTGTGGGGTTCATTTGCCGCTTCTGGGGTTCAAACCCTCTCCAAGACCCCTTCTCCCAAGAACACGTCTGATTATCTATCCAAAATTTTCAATCGCCTCGAGACGGATTGTTTGTTTTTGCATAATTTTTGTCTTCAAAAAAAGTAATCTTTACGATTTCGTCAATGTATAAGTTTCCAGCGCTTCCTAGCCAATCATTTATTTTCTGCATTGTTTGTCTAGCTACGCTCAAAAATTGAGTACAAACCGAGTTAAAAATTTTTCAGCATAGTCGATTATGGACAGAATGTTGAGAAATCATTTTTACATAACTATTTATAACAAGTTAAATTTATTGAACACTCTCCGATTTTTGGATGTATGTATTTAGCACGTCGTTATTTTACGTTAGTTGCCGATGACTTCTGGATTGAGGGAATAACCCCAAATTTCGGAAGTCAACTTCTTGAAGCGCATTTGAAAAAGGACAGAATAGATTTAGCACACATTTTGAGCTAATAATAGTCCCAAAACGTTCGCTTTTCGCCGGATTTAGTGTTTTTGTACAATTCATGTCTTCTGAACAGCTCAGGTTTGAGTAGGACATATTGAATCCTTTAAAAGTTTTCTTGGGCTCTCAAACGCAGATTTATTTATTGTTCGTATTGTTTTCCTATGCGAAGTAGGTATCAATTGAGTATAAAAGTGAAAGACTGCCAGAATAGACTCAAACTTGGTCGGACATATGATTATTAATTATTATCAATTATTAAGCTACATATTTTATGCAACATTTTTCAATATGATAAAAACCAAATTAAATTTATTAAAAACTTTTAAAATTTTTTCTTCTCAATTGAATATAATATTAAAACATTTTGTTTTTTTATTGTTTTTATTGAAAAATATTTTACCATTTTCTTCTCAGGAAACATTGTTCTTGCCTAAGTGCTAATAATTTTTGAGATAATTGACTTCAAAATTTCAGCTGTTACCAAATTCAGATGGCCGGTAATATGTCTGAATGTCACCTAATCGACATACTTGATTGTTGCTCTTGTCCTTCCTTTTTGTCCTTCCTTTTGTTCTTTCTTTTGTCGTTTCACATAGTAATCTACGTATCCGGTGTAATTTGCGTTCGCTGCGAGCTTTGCGCAGTCGAAGGTCAAAGCTGAAAATTTCGACATAATCAAATACGAAACGGATGCAAACTCTATTCATTTATAAAATTTCAAATTTCATGAGGTTTTGAATTTGGTTGTATTCGGGCATAAAAATGGGAGGAAATGGCTGAAATACATCCATGTCGACGTATAATAATGGTTTTTTATTTAAGCGAAAAACAGCAATATAAATCAGAATTTGAAGCATTGGCCCATTAGGAAAAACAAAATTTTCTAATTATCGCCTGCATAAAATTTCTGAATAGGTTGAACTTGTAAAAATAGAATAGAACACGTCCAGGTCCCGTTTTTCCAATAGACTGTCTACCAATGGTGCACAATGAAAAAATTCGATCTCATTACCAAAGCAGACGAGTGGGTAATCATTCGAAAGCCCGTTTCCCAAGAATTCGAGACGTGCGCAAATTAAATACACAAAATGCAGCGCTAGCAGCCTTGTGGAAATATCCATCAAGTTCATGATGTTTTTGCATTAAAAAGACCATTTGACGATCTGTCTCTATGCACGATATCCCAAGTGTAACTGTAAGCTAATGCGCTATTGTTGCCTCTTAAAATTTATTTGTTTTCACTGAAAATAGCCGTTCGGAGTAGAACGGAATAGTCGAATTCATGGTGAGAGTGATAGAAAATCCAGAAGATTTACATTTTAGAAGGTAAAATTTACCAGTTTTTGTGTCATGGTTTAATGTAAATTAACAGAAACTGAGTTTTATCGGAGAGTACTTTTGTTTCTTCATTCCAAATTCCAAAAACATTTCGTTTTTTAAATCGGTTCGGCGGTTTTGAAAATAACTCAGAAAAACTATATTTACCACTTGCTTCATTACCGATTTTTTTATAGTTTCACTTTACTTTATCAGCCAAAGGAGCAATTGCATCGAATAAATAGTTTTCAGAAGTAAAATCAAATTCTCTTCCTAATGAATGCGCAATTTCTTTATAATATTTGATACTGAATAAAGCCACATTACACAAAATGCTGATTTAAATATCTTTCAAATTTTGGGATCCAGCCAGATACTACCCACTTCGGCTTATGCGAATTTAATGTACGTCGTTGCTGCAGTCGACCTCTCGCAGCACAAATTAAGCCCCTTCTTCTTAAATGTTTTTGTGCTGTGTATAGAATTCGTGAACTTTTTAAGGAATATAGCTAGAATAAAGTAATTAGAGAACGCATACAAATGCAGGTAGAAAAGCGAGTAATAAGATTAATGCCTTCATAAATTTACCCCTCATTTCCCGCTGGCCATTTCATGACAATTTGTCACAGTGCTAGGGACATATTTGCATGGGTCATCTTCTAAGTGACGCAATAATGAGCAAATTCCAGCACGATTAATGCAGTAATTGGTAGCAACTCCACCGACCGTAATGGACTGTTTGCATCCTGCATAAATGAAAAATTTAGTCTATTTCACATAATCTGATGATAAAAATAACTTTGCTGGAAGTGAAAAATTAAGATTTTCTCTTTTGAAGATGACAATTTTATAATGAAATTCGCGCATTCATCTGTACTCTTACAATGCGCAATCTGTATGTATATAGGTACACGCATATATCAATTTTGTAGGAGAGTAAAGCTACTTAAATCCATGCGAAATGATAATTTTTTCATATAGGTGCGTATAAATCAAGATTCAGTCAATACTACCCAAAGCGCCTGTCTGCGTATTTTGCCATAAAAATGAAAAGAAATTGAAAGCAAGCTTTACGAGCATTCCAAAAGTTATTTGATGATTTTATTCGTCAAATTCACTGCGTTCCTTTTGAAAATGAGTGGAATGCATTGAAAAATGGAAAATAATTAAATTTAAATGAAAAATGTCCTAGAAAAAGGAAAACGACGAAATTTCATCAATGACAATTTAGCGATTTTTGTGTACTTCTAAATCAAATAGCAATATGTAATGCGTCGCTTTGGAATGTTTTTGCGATGCAAAGCGATTTCCTCATAATCTTGGGTATATTTAAATTTTTAACCGTTCTCGGCTAGTTTTGCTTCTACCGTTTCGCTCCACTGCATTTCTTCCTCGGTAACATACGTGAATGATAAATGGATAAAAGAAAAAATTTTAAAAATTGTATATAATGTTTTACCGCACGCCGGCGTGCATTGATATTTGCTTGAATCATTGGGATCGGTAATGCAGCCTTCTATATTCTGCGATCGGTTCATGTATACGCCGTATGCAACTGATGACGACAGCGACGAATACTAATTGTCCAGCCATTTTTTGACAAAAACAAATCATGTAAAACAGTGATTCAAATGTGAGCACTGAGAGTACCCTGGGGTGCCTTAGAATCAAATTTTTGACGATTTTCTAAAGATATCGCGCCATCAACCACTCCCCCAGAATTTTCTTGCTGTTATACATGGGCGTAGCGGTCTGGTTGGAGAAGGGGTTGTGAACTCAAAATCAGAATTCGCAGCCTCATCCAGAATTCAATCGAATGCCTACGCATATATGTACATAGTCGCCGCCCATGTTTAGCGTCATTCCCTGCAGATGTATCCAATTCAAGGAAAAGTGCCCATTTTGAATACACAAAAAATGCGCACTAGCTCGCGTTCAGGTGCCCTATTGATTATTCATTAAACGAGTGGAAAATTGTTTCATCGAAAAATTTAATTTGCCGAAAAGCCAAAAATCGGACCGGTGTAAAGCCCGCATGTGGGCGAAAAGCATACCATCTTTACTTTTTCAAAGAATTTTAAGTTAAAAGCAAATGCATCTAATAAAAAATATTATAGGCCCTTGAAAGTTATAAATATCGAGCTCAAGCGCTAACAGGATTTGTTATTTGTAATGATCTGTCTGGGCTCATTTAGAAGGCTCTCTTGCGCCAAAATGAAACAATCATAAAGGCTGAAATAGCGCGGAAACAGTTAGTTCGTAGTTTTTTGATGACTTTCAAGTACTAAAGAAAATTGCTAAGTTTTATTAATTTTATGACCTGGATTTTGCTTCATTTTTCCCAGAAAATTTACCATCAGACATGTACGCAGGGAGTTGAGGGGTTAACTACACCTAATATTAAAATATGGTGGATTAACTTCGGGAAATATGGCAAGAAAGCCAAAAATGGATGGAAATCGAGAATTTTTCTTCAAAAGTGCTCGGAATTGACTAGAAACTATCGCAATATTATTGTACCAGTTTTTGAGGCCTTTGACCCGAGAAAGTTTATTTCAGCCAGACTGGCAGACCCCTAGATAGGTCATGTGGTGCAGTTGTACTCAAGAGCATAAGCACAGCATGAATCGAGGAGAGGGGATTGGAGTTGGGCTATCCGGGAGGAAGGGGTCAAAAAATATGCTTATTTGGGTCAAAATGACATCGAAAATGGTATGAATGCTAAAATAGCATTAAAACTACGTTATCCAACGTTTCTAGTTTATTTCAGGCATTTTTGTGAAAAATTTTCGATTGTCTTCCATGTTAGGCCTTTATTTTGCAACATTCCCCTAGAAAATTTTCCTATTTTTCATTTTGGGGCTGCGGACCACCACCCTCCCCCCCGAAATCCACCAGGTGCGTGTCCGGTTTGACATGAGGCATGGTATTGTTGATGGTCGTAGGACGACAGAGCATGATCTAACAAGGTTACTGCATGCGTAAATATGCATGAAGCATCTTACACAAAAATTCGATAAACGAATAGGCAGTCGCAGAAATAGGAATGGCAGCGTAATTTTATCGCCGTTTGTACTGGTACGAAATGAACGATAATCGGTCGTTATTTATAGCTAACTGTAATCATCGGATGACCCGGATCGTGCGATCTAATCACAAGTTTTCGAATCAGAACCCGGAACTAAATAAAACGCATTACTTGTTTGAAAACTACCTTATTTTCCGTGTAAAACTTATCTTTGTTTGCCCAGTTTTATTATTTGTCCTTCAGTCTGTTATGATAATGAGCGTCGGCGATCAGCGATTCTTTATCGGATGACAATTATAGCTTATCGAGAAAAAGCTCGGATTATTGAAAAAATGACTGTATCGGGTAACCGCACTTATGTGCTTAAAAAAGTTTAAGAAGTTGATTAGATCACATTTTAGCTTTTTCTTTATTTTGTACGGGATTCCTGATCGATATTTTACATAGGTCAAGGTATATCCATTTGATTTGACACGTTAGTTAGAAAACGGACGAATGGAAAAGTGAGGATAGAAATTTTCAAAAGAGTTCATGCAAATTTAGTAATATTTTCAATTCACTATCGCGAAAATAGTCACACTTACATATATACCTACCTATAACGTTTCAAAAGACTCATGTATGTGCACACGTGATTCGACAGACCTAACTAATTCGAGAGATAGCCGGAATCAAATTTTTGATAGTTTTTTGAATCTTGTGATAGCTTTAACCCATCAGACCATCAGAATTAGGCAGCTGCCCATCATGTCAAAGTGGAGCTTTTAAGTCGCACAATAATTTTGTTGCTGACGCATGGGGCATGATGGGCATCATCCTGTATTAACTTTGAAAATTTTCGGTGTTTTGCAAGCTCAAATGCAAAACGATGAACAATTATTTTTATTGTAAGTATTTAATGAATTTTTGACAATATGCATTCCTTTCATTGTTGTTCGTCGTTGGTTTTGCATTTTTTCACTCATAGTCTGGTTTCTGCACTGGCCTTGAACTGAATCGTACTTACCGCTCCTTTTCGTTTTACATTGGACAAAATCTTATAAGAAAATCGCGAGCTTATGTGAAACATACCTTTCCATGCTGTCGCTCGGAAATTGACCAAATTCAATAACAGCGACAAGGTAAAATAAATATTTACGAGCGCCCTACAAGACTAAGTAGGAAAGGGTTTGACGTCAGAGACCCAAGGACGCAGGAAAATAGGAAAATAAGCGAAAATAGTGGCCAAGAAATAAAGATGAATAACAAATTTTCGGCAAAAATGTACGAATCTGACCAGAAACTGCCAACGCATATTCATAGTATGTTTCACCCAAGTTCGTTCAAAACTTTTGAAACTACCTCATGACAATGAGCTGACAGTTGGCGATTATAGCCTCTGATACCGTATTTACCCAAGTATAAGCACCACCCTTGTATGAGCACCGTCCCTACTCTTTGTGGGTAGGAAAATGGAAAAAGATTTTCTCCTTGTATAAACACCATGTAGCAAGTTAAATCTGTTAGAAAGTTTTGACTTATTTCAAACTCATTTACCATATAGGCAGCCATAATGGAAGGTTTAGGTATACTTATCTTTTATTGGTCAATTTATTCTTCAATGGTATGTAGGTGTGTATGTCCCCAGCTTACTCTTCAAAATATTGTTCCATCTCGGACGCTATTTATAAACAATTTCTCAGCGTTTTAGCATGATAAAGCTCATGCTCCTGTGTATAAGTACCTGTATGCTTTTTTAGCCTGAAAATTTTAAAAAAAGTGGTGCTCATACACGAGTAAATACGCTTCATGATTTTCGTGACCCTCAAATTACTGTCGATGAAAATTCTTATAATTTATGCACGAAGTAATGTGAAGAGGCTTTAGTTTCTACGACATTCTAGGATTTATATTACTTTTTAGGTCATTTTAGCATTAGAATTCCTTCCATCTCTGACCCGGCCCCAGATCGGTCCTACCATAAATCGTGAGTTTATTGTTTCAGCTTTACGTAATCCAGATATATCAGAAGCTTAATTTATGTACCTACCGACTTCAACTTTTTTGTACATTCAATTTCTTTACATCCGTTAGGTTAGCTGGAAAGTGAAAAAATTGGTGTGTCTTTGGACATTCTCTAAAAGGCAAGTAGGTAGGAATGTACCTACTCTGAAGCTGATATCCTTAAAGTATTGTATGTCGGTACTCATTTTCTTGCCTTGATACTCAAGGTAGTAAATAAATGATGTAATGCACTGGTTTTAGCCAAGTTGTTTCTTTCCTTCTTTCTCTCAAATCGCTAATGGTCTATGAATTGTCGATTTTCTAGAATAAAATCTTAGAAAGTGTGATGCTCGAAGCGTTTTAGCTAAGATTTTTCATTTTTATATTGAAAAATAACAAAGTTCTACCTCGCAAAAAAACGCGTTTTCTACATGTATCGTTTTTTAGCTCAAAAAGCATTTTATAGAAATGTTTTTTGGCTGCTCCTCCTAATTCGTACGCTTTTCATTTCGTAAATGAACTATTGCGCCTGATTTAATTAAGTGCAAGCACTATGGTATTCTCTGTGGTCAATATAAATTGATTTTGTAATTGTGATCCACGCACATAGTTTCGAAAAGCAGACTATCAACAAATGTAACTGTAAATCAAAGGACGGTGACTGTGTCATAATAGGTGCCTACATATAGTGTACTCGTACACAAAACAATATTGCACGCTTTTCTGAGAATTTAATTTTCTATTCATTGTCCGTATTTCTACAGCATTGTTTTACACTGACTACAGTAGAGGGCTAGCAGCATACCTGGGCGTCGGGGCAGGGGTGGCGCGGTTGAGGAGTATACACCCTCCTCCCGAGAAACCAAAACACCCTCCCCCAGAAATCAAAATACCCCCTGAAAACAATTATTGAAATTTTTTGTTTTTTCCCTCAATGTTTTGATGCCAGTGGATAGTGCTCAATGATAAACCTTGAAAAATAGTTTTTTCGCCATACCAC
This sequence comes from Mermis nigrescens, assembly GCA_036768485.1. Lineage (NCBI taxonomy): Eukaryota > Metazoa > Nematoda > Enoplea > Mermithida > Mermithidae > Mermis > Mermis nigrescens. The sequence continues at coordinate 4,955,900 of JAVLUZ010000142.1, forward strand.
CATTTTCAAGGCAATTTTTTACCTTTGAAAAACCTTGCACCTTCCCCCAGAACTTTGATGCCGCCCACCTATGGCTAGCAGCTTCTTTTCCCATTTATCGTCTTTCTAAATCATACTTTATTGTCTAGCAGACGTAGGACATTGTCGGCTTTTTATGTATCCAAGCATAAATTAGAGAAGATAATCATAGGGCGCCAAAAACGACCATCGCCTTTTCAATTTTCTCATCTTAGGAACTAAATTATAGCACATGTAATACATTTTTGGGAAGCGTCCGCTCAATTATGCGGATGCGCTACAACAACGCTCTCTTGATATGTCTCAGCTTTGAAGACTATTTGCAAAAAATCAGAGTAAAAGCTCTTTTCCCGTCAAATTACGCACATGTTCCCATTTTGGAACGTTGGCTACTTGGTGTGCATTTTCCCACATTTTAAATGCTCATGTATTTTGCAAGACATATATAAGATTGAAGCGATAGTGTGATTTTAGGAATTTGAAAGGTTATGGTACCAAGAAACGTTGGAAAACTAAGGAAGCTTCAGCAGACACGTAAATCTATTTTTCTATTCTGATGATTTTTCCATGCGTGCTTGATACCAGTTAATAAAGTCATAACATAAGTCAAAAACTGTAATATTATGCTAAATGTCCCATTTTAGTCTTTCAGGATTTTAGAAATTTGTCGATTCACTTATGTATATGATGCTGAGCTCATAGCTGTGCTCCCCGAATTTCTTTACACTGCGTCCGCATGAGCAATATCAGAAAACAACAATCAAAAATCATTTAATACTCGAAATGGGAAGACATACTGCATTACGTAGTCGTTTCGACACATTTCATAATATTTTCAACAGATAAAATATTCCTGTGAATAAGAGCGACTCATAGTATCGTACGTTTAGCGATTCACACATTTGCACATTCAACGATTTTAATTGCTTATCAAGCTTACACACAAAGTTTCGTAAAGTTGTTAACATACTTCTGAGATTCTGAAAAATGTTAAAAATTATTTGGTAAAAGTTTACACAGTGCAAGTTCTAGAAATTAGAACAAATTTTAATTTGTGCATAAATTTATTAAAATTTGCCGCTGAGCCTCCAAAAAATGTGTATCATAAAAAAGGCTGTAAAGTTATCAAAAGCTAAAGCAATTTTTGCCAAAGAACATAGGTTTATTTGCAGAAAAACTTAAACTTTTGCCTGAAAATTGTTAGAAACCAAAGAGCTCGATTGCTATGTATCTACTCGTACATGCAGATTCAAGTATAGAATTCTAACTAATTCACGTACTTATAGTATACTTGGGTACTCCCAACATATGTCTACCCCCTACAGCTGAAACACTCCTGTTTTGTGCGGTTTTTTTAAAGACAGATAATAAAAAAATTCGATGCCGGAATTATTTTATTTTTTTACACTCTAAGCAGGTATGTAATGAGCGTGTTAATACGTTTTTGTCCCTTTCTTGTTCGACAACTTCTCCTTTTAGAAGTCGGTATGAATTGAATAGAATAAAAATGAAGTACTCCATAAGGGGTACACCTCACAGCAAATTGTGTCTATATACATCAATATTGAGTTCTTTTTGGCAGGTGTAAAGTCAAATATCTAGTTGCTCAAAGTTTTCTGTTTTGTTTTTCCTGTCAACTTCTTCGGTTATGAGTCTGGACATGATCACAAGTCTAAAAACATACCAGGGGTCAAACGTCATATGTCAGGTGAGCGTGTTTGTTTACATTCAACAGTGGCGTAAAGTGGTTTACATCTAATGTTTATTTGTCTGCAGACCATTGTAGTGTAGTTTTTTTATTAATATTAATTGTTTTTTTACGAGTCTGATTTATTAGTTTCTCAATACCCAGTAGTTCTGTTAAGTTTACGCTTTTAATTTATTGTTAATGCGTTGAGTTTACAATAAAAAATATATTCATACCTTGTATTTGTGTAAAGCTTACACTCAAAATGAGTTTTAGTTTCAGAACCTTGCAAAAGCTTAATTTTTTCAAAGTGTTCCGTGTATTGTCAGGATTACGAATCCTAGTGTAAGTGTTCTCAGCACCCAGTAGTTGTGTAAACTTTATGCGGAAAACATTTGATCTCTTTAGGTTGTCTTGTCCAACAAAGATAATGAATACTATTGTTAATAAACATATTTTTTCCGCGTTATGGGACTGCTGTCATTATTGTGGCATGTTTCCGTATGTGTTTACTGACTGATTTACTCAAATCATAAGTAGGATACTAGCAGAGAAAAATCCTCCGATTGAACAAAACAGACTATTATGCTTGGAATACAGCATCATAGTCGACATAAAAGGAGGGGACACGTAGAAAAAGTTAGTTATGTATGCCTCTTAAACATGTAAAAATCTACTAAGAATTAGACCTCCGCTAAAAAAACGCAAAAAACGAAGTACGTATATCCTGCGGCCTGCACAAGGGAGTTGCACCTTCAACGTGAAAATAAATAACATGAACAGCTTAATCCTAGAAAAGAAGCAATCACTAATGAAAAACGACATAAAGTGCATTCTATCGCTAGCATGTCACGCATTGCTATGGGGCGCCAATTAACGAGATGGTGTGATTGTCGTAATTCCTTTACAAAACCATTGTCGATTAAGTAGATATTGGTTATTTGAAAGAGTTTTTTGGTATTGATAAGAAACTTAATCGATTATTAAAAGACATCATAGCTTCGAGTCAGTGAACAATATTTAGTGAAGGCACGCTTTTTTCATAAGCCGCAAAATATACAATGTTTTTTTACGTTTTTTAGCGGAATTATAATTTTTACTAGATTCTTACAAGTTTCACGAAAAAATCCCCTCCTGTTATGCCCTAAATGATGCGCGATTCCAAGTATATCCGTCTTATCTCTTCCATCGGAGTATTTTTCTAGTAGAAATATGTACAGGAGGACTTATAAAAGTATGCTAGAGCTCTAAACAGAAGTAATGCATCCAGGTTACTGAAGAGCACTAACCGGGTTACATATAGGTACTACTGTTTAATAGGTTTCGTTCTATTTCCAGGAATTTAACATTTTTGAACTCCTTAGAACCAACGTTCTCAAACGAGAATAAAATTACAGATTCAACTTTCGATGGACATCTAAACAAAAAAACACAAAAAATGATCAGAAGACATATGAAAACATGATCGCATGACATTATGGTTCAAAAATCTTCAAACATAGATCAGCAATAAGATAATTTCTGAAAATGGCAAATTTTCGGCATTTCTGTGAAATTGGAGGCAGTAAATTTATAGTATCTTTCATTTAAGGGAAAAGTAAAATCCGGAAATGGAAACGGAAACGGAAACGATGGGTAAAAAACGGAAACGGAAACGTATAATATTTGGCGCACGGTTCCGTCGGTGTTTTTCCACCCTAGGGGTCGTTCAAAGTGTTGGAAACGGGGTTCCCATGCATACGTGGGCAGCAGGAACATTCTGGGGGAAGGGTTGCAAGATTTTCCAAAGGTCAAAAAATGGCTTTAGGATGATGGTGTGGCGAAAAAACACCATTTTTCGACGTTTCTCATCGAGCACTATACATTGGCATAAAAAAATAGCGGAAAAAACGAAAACTATTTTCAAAAACTGAATTCTGGGGGTCAATTTGATTTCTGAAGGGGCGGGTATTTTGGTTTCTCGGAGGGTTGCATTCCCACGCAAACCTCCCCCACGCCCAGGTGTGTTCCCAAGTAAGACCTATCAGGGTGCACGACCCCAAACCCGTTTTCGGCAAAATTTCTCCCACTGAAGGGGAGTTTGGGTACTCGGAAACGGAATACCCCCATTATTAATGCTGACCATTGTTCCGTCGGTGGTTCCTCCGCCCTAGGGTAGTCCAAAGTGCTGGAAACGCAGTTCCTCAAGTAGAGCTCATCAGGGCTTACACCCTAAACTCCATTCTTGCACTTTAAACCACCTCAGGGCGGAGAAACTCCCGACGGAACCGGATTCAGCTTCACATATGAATAATAGGGTACCCCGTTTTCGAACCGCTGAACCCCCTTCAGTGGGAGAAAAAAATTTGCTAGAAACAGGGTTGGCGGGTTTCATCCTGATAGGTCCTATTGGTGCACCCAGTTTCCAGCACTTTGAACCACCGCTAGGGGGAGAAACCCCTAACGGAACCAGGGTTGGCTTCATATATGAATAATGGGAGACCTGTTTCCGAGCCCCTTAATACTCTTCGGTGAGAGACATTTTGCTGGAAACGGTTGTAAATTCCATCTTAATAGGCCTTACTTGAAGATTTTTGTTTCCGGCATTTTGGACTACCTCCAGGGCGAAGAAACCCCCGACGGAACCGGGATCAGCTTCACATATGAATAACGGGTTAGCCATTTTCCGACCCGCTAAACCTCCTGAAATGAGAGAAATTTTGCCGAAAACGGTTGGGGTGTTCACCTTAATGGGCCCTACTTGAGGAACCCGTTTCTGATACTTTGGACTACCGTCAGGGCGGAAAAATCCCGGACGGAACCGGGTCAGCTTCACATATGAATAATGGGGTAACCCGTTTCCGAGCCCCCAATTCCCCTACAGTGGTAGGTAAGGTGCCGGAAACGGGGTTTGAGGTGGTCAGCCTGATGGACCTAACGTAGGAGACCCCGTTTCCGGGTTGGATTACCGCCAGGGTGGGAAAATATCGGATGAAATCGGGGTCAGCTTTACATTTGAATAATGGGATACCCCGTTCCCGAGCCCCTAAATCCCCCCTACAGTGGGAGAAATTGTGCCGTAAACGGGGTTTGAGGTGTTCAGTCTGTTTGACCCAACTTAGGAAACCAAATTTCCGGCTTTTTGGACTATCCCAGGGCGGAGAAACTCCCGACGGAACCGGGTTTAGCTTCACATATGAATAATGGGATACCCCGTTTTCGAACCCCTACACCCGCTTCAGTGGAAAAATTTTGCAAAAAAACGGGGTTTGGGTGTTAACCCTAATGGGCTCTAATGGTAGAACTATGTCCTGTTTCTGGCACATTGGCCTACCCAAGGGCGGAGAAAACCCCGACGGAACCAGGGTCAGCTTCGCATATGAATAATAGAATACCCCGCTTCACATAGAATAATTAGGTACACCATTTCTGAGCCATTAAACCCCCTTCAGTGGGAGAAATTTTGCCGGAAAGGGGATTGAAGGGGTTCACCCTGATAGTGAGGATTACAACCGACCCTCATCTCTTTCCGTGTCATTCAGAAGCTTGAGATATAAATTTGTCGAAAAGTTCCCAAAAATTGCCGTTTTTATTTTTTTAAGCGCTGGAACCTTTTATCTTCTTACGTTAGACTCCCTTGCAGACTGATGTCAAAAAAATTTAGTTGTCTATGTCATCCACATAGTTACAGTCTACCTTCAAAGCCAAACCTAAAAAAATCAGTTGTTGTAACCCAAAAAAGCAGGGCCAATTTTTCAAAACTTAGCAGGAAGGTGCCTCGTAGCACCTTACGTGATGCCTGATATTTATTTTTCACAAATAATGGGAATCAGCCCAAGAACTGCAAAAAAAGTTCGATTGTAACCTAAAAAAACCGCTGTAACCTAAAAAAAAGACTAATGCTAAGTATACGTTGCCATTAAAACGAAATTGCTTTTCATCAAGTTGCATAATTATGCACTGAATTCTTGCAGAGGATGTAGAAGAGACTTACCTAGATTGTTTCTATCAATTGAAGACTTTATTTGTGAAATTTATAGCACTTTTAATAAAATTCAGAAAAAATTATTGATTTTTATATAAATGTGATAAAATGAATGGAAATATCGTAAAAAATGAATTTTTTCTCAAAGAATATGATCATGTAAGGTCAACTAACTAATTTACGCTGCAAACCACGCACTTCGCATAACATTTTGAAGGTGGTTTTTTTAGTTCCCATGGGTTTTTTACCTCCCAAATGGAATTTGCTGGTTTTTTTAATTTTGACTTCGATCGATTTATTCTCCAAAACTAAAGGGATCCATGGAATTAAGTAAGTGGCGAAAGATGCAGCATCGACGGGAGATGATTCTGATTATATAAGTTTCTAGAATGGGGTGCTTGCACAATGAATATACGCAAAAAACATGAAAAGTGGTTTTTTTTACAGGCCATGACTATACATTATGGATCCAGCCAAAAGGTTTCCCTTAATGGCTTAGAAACTGTTTATTCGCTCCTTATAGAAATTGAGTATCATCTAACATATACAATTTTCGCTGCGGACTACTTTTTCTGTTTTTTCCTCGTCCTATGGATTTTTTTTGTGGCTGAATTTTTGCTGATTTTTCTATTAAAAATCAGGCATTTAATCTTTTTTATTCAATGCCGTTCTTTAGTGTTAAGATAAAAATTGCCATGTTTTTACTTCAAAGTTGGGATGGACATTTTTACAATGTCCATGTTCATTTATATGAGCTAGAAGATTGCTTAATGTTGATTATGTTGTTGTACATATATATAAAAGATATTCGTTCATAACGTGAAAACTAGAGCTTGAGAATTCCGAATTGTTTAAGAGACTGACATAATGTATACCAACCTTTTGCGGAAAATAATCAGATTTGGAGGATCTGAAACGCTGCAGAATGGAAAGATGTGAAATTTTTAGAGGTAAATGAGGCATAATAAAGACTGAAAATGGATTAAAATTGACAATAGTCTTCTAAAGTGCTCGAAATTGATCAGACACTGTGAAATAACGAATTTTTAACGCTCTTTTATCACTTACGGGCAGAGCCCTGCGCTGGGCGGGTCGGCCCGCACCGCCCCGCAGGGCTTTTTGCGGGGCGGGGCGGGCCTTTCTTTTTTTTAAATTTTTGTTGTGCAAAAGGATACGTGCGCCTTGCAACTATTAGGATAACTTTGATTTACTATAATGCAAGCAGTTTGGAATAAGGATTTCATCCCTAACTATAATCTGTTTCACGAAACCTTGTGCTTGGATCAAAATTCTTGAGTCAATCTTAATCGATTACAAAAGTGGTTTAAACTGAAGCAGCAATTATGTACAATAGTCTGCATAGCCATGGATAAGCACATGAAGTTTTCTTGTACAAAATTTCATTACAGTAAGCAAGTTGGAAAGCACTTTAGTAGCAGCTCACTAGATGGCTGAAAATTGATTTCCATGCACAAGGTTTCGCGAAATAGACTATAGTTCTAAGTAATGCTCTGCTGCTCATCCTTTGAATAAATACTTAATGAAATAGAACACATAGGGAGCTGTTAAAATAATACAAATAGAAATAATCCGGCTTTACCATGCATAAACTTATATATATATATATATATATATATATATATATATATATATATATATATATATATATATATATATATATATATATATATATATATATATATATATATATATATATATATATATATATATATATATATATATATATATATATATATATATATATATATATATATATATATATATATATATATATCATAGGTAGCGCGTCAGCGCGTACCAATAATATACTTGGGTACCCCCAACATATGTCCCCCTCCCCTCACAGCTATAACGGCACACATCTGAGAGGTGCGGTTTTTTTAAAAGGTAGATAATAAAAAAACTTAGTGCCCCCATTTTTTTCTTGTTTAGACTCAATACCGAGCGCGTCGTGAGTATGTAAAGTTTACACCAAAAATTCAAATAATTTGCGGAGGGCCAATTTTTTTAAAAAATGTTTTCCCTAATTAGTAGGTTACGAATCCGGTCTTAAAATTTCTTTACACTCATTGGTTGTTGCACAGGAGTGTAAACTAGACGGTTTTTTACAGTTTTCGTGTGGCCGAGCATATCTAACTCAGTTTTACATTCTATGCAGTCTGATTGGTTTCAAAAGGTAGACGGTTATAAAATCTAGGGGAATTTTTTATTTTTTCTCTTAAAAAGTAATATTTTTGAATTTAGAGGCGGTTTATTGTAAAGAGTCTGAGACAAAAAAATATTTTTTCTCTGCCATATTCTCCACTTAGTAGAAAGAACGTGGTAACTACCTTTAAAATCTGCGTCGTCTCAAGTGCTACACGTCAAAATTTATTTTGTTTCTTTACAATCAATATTGCGTTATTAGTGCAGGTGTAAACTTTACACTGAAAAAATTTTTTCTGCCCAGAGCGTCGTGGATGATGAATTTTTTTTAAATGTTCTCTGTGAGGTCAGAATAACGAATCTGACTTTCAAACTTTTCTACAATCAATACACAGTACCAGGGGTTTAAACTTTACACTCTAGTGGATGAGTAAAAAAACAGATTCTGTGAAAGATTTCTAAGCCAACTTTTTCGGTTATGAATTAAGATAATTTCAACAAATAAAAATAAAGTAACTTTTAAGGGCTACACGTCAAAGCAAACCGCGTTCAAAAAAACGTAATATTGAGTTGTTTATGGGGGTGTAAAGTCCGAAATCTGAGGTGTAAAATGGGCAAAAAAACAGGTTTTTTCGTATTTAATTGGTAAATCATATCAAATATTTTGCGGAACATAAGTTTTGCACATACAAACGTACTACAATCAAAGGGCTACAAACTGGCCCAAACCGAATTTATTTACACTCAATGGGGCGTTCGATTTAGATTTTTAAAGTTTACAATGTGGTGGACAGTGAAAAATACGTGTTTGTCCATATTTTTGTTCGCCACCCCTTAAAAAGTACTTTATTTTTATCTTATTCGACCTCTCCCGACTTCTTCACTTCATATTTTTGTTCGCCACCCCTTAGAAAGTACTTTATTTTTACCCTATTCGACCTCTCCCGACTTCTAAACAGAGAAATGGCGAACAAAAATATGCACAAACACGTATTTTCCACTGTCCACCAAATTGTAAACTTAAAAAATCTGAACCTAACGCCCCATTGAGTGTAAATAAATTCGGTTTGGGCCAGTTTGTAGCCCTTTGATTGTAGTACGTTTGTATGTGCCAAACTTATGTTTGTAAACTTTACACTGAAAAAATTTTTTGGAAAAAAAATCAGTTTGGGTTTTTTTGAAACAGATGAAAAAAAACCGATTGATTGCCCCATATGTAAATTCTTGTGCTCAATTTCCATACGCACGTACACGACCGTTAAGCCCAACGCTCAAGTGAGTCGCCCGGGACCACCTTCCCCTAAAAATTATCATATTTTTCATTCCATTCCCACACATATTTTCAATCAAAATCCGGGATAGGAAAATGGGCACTCGGGCTTAATGCGACTTGAGTACGCATTGATATGTGTGTTATCATATCTTACGTGTGTTAAAAGATCATATGTGTGTGTCTCATATTTGTGCCTGTCTCGTTTGTACATACCTTTGCCGTAAGCTTTTGCCCATAGGCCTATTGTCGTATTCATAGATCCTTTTCATATCTCTTGGTTCGTGTTGTTACGCCTCTTTTTTCCGCGTCAGTTAAAACTGCGTGCGAGAGCAGTTTTGACGGCACTTTAAGATTTTACATTTTACAATTAGTTTTTGAGCCTGAGAGCCTCTCCGCCAGCTTCCGCGCTGAGCGTATCTTTTTTTCCGTCGCCGTATGTGAGCAGACTCCGTACGTGCCTTTTTATCTGCTTGGCTGCAGAACTCGTCTGCTTGTTTTCCTGCGTAGTGTGCACGCTTCTTTTCGCCGTACGCTTTGTTTTTAATCATTCGTGTTTGTGCCAATTGGCATCAGTTGTATGCCTTTGGCAGGGCTTTGTGCCCTTGTTTAATTACATTGTTTGATTTTACCCGATTATCATAACACGACGGTCGGCAGCATGTATCCTCCATGCTGTCGCTTCTTAATTGCTTCATAATTTTTCTGTCCAAAAAAATTGTAAAAATTAATTATTTAATTAACGATGCTGGGCTCGGTTGAATTTCCGTGCTGTTGAATTATGTCCTTGTGCTACACTATACTTAGGAACCCTTAATATTTTCAAGCACCGGAATTCGGACCAAAACAAGTTAAATAATAATCTTTTTGGGCCCTCAATTAGGTTTCCGGGGAACTTACTTTAATTAGGTACTTAATCTCAAAGGGGTTAAGTAAGTAAGTTTCACTAGGTGCGTGCGTAGAGGGCCGGGCTACCTAGAATAGGCCAGACCGCTTACCCCCGAATCGCGGGCTGGTGATCGACCTCCTAAAAAGGGCGAGAACCCCCGTGTGAGCGCATAAGCTTGAGATTCGGGTTAAGTAAGTGAAGTGAACGTAGCTTGAGTCTACGTTTACACATCTGATATTTATTTGTCCTTGGGCCAGGGCCATTGTGAAGACTTAATTTTTTCATAAATGTTGATCGTAATATCAGAATTACGAATCCGACTTGCACATGGAGAGCAATCGTTTAATACATCAATTAAACGATTGCTCTCCATGTGCAAGATTTTGTGAAACATATTATAAACACGGCTAAGAAGGATTTAACTTTAATGCAACCCATTTAAGACAAAATAACATCTCTTCAATGATCTAAGGACACTTGAACATAATTTTTAAATCACTTTAGATTACTTATGAGGGTAAAAAAACTCACTTAATTGATGTCTCACATATGAATCCTTGAAAATTTCTTGACTTCAGTTACAAAGTCTCTGCAAGTCTATCGAATTAAGGTTAACACGTAATGTAAACTTTACACAAACACATAGCGTAAAGAATATTTTAGTCGGATTCGTAATTTTGATATTGCTCCGATATTACTTTCAACATTCATGGAAAAATGAGTCTCCATAACGTTTTAAAGACAAATAAACATTAGGTTTAAACCACTTTGCAATACTGCTGAGTGTAAGCAAGCGCGCCCAACTGACGTATATATTTCATTCCCTGTAAATTTTTAGATCTCAGGAAAAAATTTCGGTTTTTGCAATGCTTTAGAACAAAGGCTAACATACAGTGTAAAAAATTACTCGGATATTATGATCAACATTCATGAAAAAATTATGTCTCTACAATGGTCTGAGGACAAATAAACAATGAGTGTAAACTACTTTACATCACTGTTGGATGTAAACAAACGCACCTACGTGACGTCTCACATTTGATCCTTTGAAAATTTTTAGGCTCCAGGAAAAAATTAGGTTTCCGGAATGCTCAAAAACGAAGATAAACACATATGTAGTGTAAACTTCATGTAAACACCTCGTGTAAAGAAAATTTTGGTTGATCCGTAATTTTGATATTGTTCCGATATTACGATTAATATTTATGAAAAAAATCAAGTCTCCATAATGTTCTATGGGCAAACTAACAATTGGTGTAAACCACTTTACAACACTGTATAGTGTAAAATATGCGCCAGACTGGCATATCAAATTTGGTTCCTGGTCCATTTCTAGACTTGATAATCGTGTCCCTGACTCATAACCGGAGAAGCAGGCAGAAAAAACAAGACAGAAACGCATTTCGAGCACCAAATTTTTGACTTTACACTCGCTAAATATTAATGTATAGACACTTTGCTGTGACACGTACCCGATATAAAGCACTTTATTTTTATTCTATTAGACTTATCCCGACTTCTGGACGGAGAAAGTGGCGAACAAAAAACGAAACAAAAACGTATTTTCCATCATTTAGAACACTGTAAACTTTAAAATTCCGTACCGAACTCCCCATTGAGTTTAAAGAAATTCGGTTTGGTACAATTTGTAGCTTTTAAATCGTAGTACATTCCTGTGTGCCAAAATTATCTTGCAAAAATTATTTGGTATGATTTATTAATCAAAATTCGGAAAAAACGTGTTCTTTCGCCCATTTTTTATCTCTGATTTCGAACTTTACACCCCCGTAAATAACTCACTATTGCGTTTTTTTAAATGCGGTTTGCTGCGGTGTGTAGCTCCTGAGAGGCACTTTATTACTGCTGTATTTAATTCACCCTGACTCATAAGCGGAAAAATTTGGCAGAGATATGTTAGTTAAAATCCGTTTTTTTACACTATCCACTAGAGTGTAAACTTTAAACCCCAGCATCTAACTCACCATAGAGCATAGAAGACTTTGCTTATATGCAGAATGTAGCCCTTGATCCGCTCTACATTTCTGTCAGAAAACATTTAAAAAAACTCATAACCGGAGTTAGTATCGGACATAAGCAGGTTGAAAACTCGACCAAAAAGTGCTTTTTCACCCCCAGATTTTCGCACTCTTTACACTGTCATTCGATAACTAATGCGAATTTCAAAAAACCAAAAAAAGTGACATCTGTAGAATTCATCCCTCTATTATCCTATGCTGTTCAATTCTTTGAGTCATCAATACTCAGTTGTCCACATGCCGCAGTAAAAAGGTCCCAAAATTTGTCCTATGTTATAACGTTACACAAAAACTTTACACCTTCTTTACACAGTCAGTTTTGAATTTCAAGAAAAACAAATAAACGCGGGCAGCGAATTTTTCTATTATCTTTCTTTTAAAAAAATCGCATCTTCCAGAAGTGTCCCGTTATAGCTGTAGGGGGGGGTGCACAGGTGTTAGGGTTACCCAAGTATATTATAGGTACGCGCTAACGCGCTACCTAAGATAATTGGCACGATGTGCATTTTTTCTTTGCCAATTTTTACTCTGCCAAACAACCATAGTAAAGTCCACAAGCAGAAACAAAAGTACAAGTTACTTAGCATCAATATGAATAGTTGACACATATCCAAAGTAAGAACACCTGTATCCGAGAGAGTATATATGTTTGATGATAACAATTCAAACGTTAACTATCTGAATTACACCTAACCACACTATCTATAATCAAATAAAGCAGGCATTGGCAATGAAATAGCCCTTATTAAAATATTCCATAACCCGGAGCTCGATTCATCAAAAATTAAACTATATCCTTGACAAACACGTCTGCTTTGGCTCCTCAGGGACTGTTTGCCGCTAACAGGAATACGCTTGAATAAAAATTAGAACAAATGTTGGAAGTCACCACCAGGCAAGTAGGTGAAGGGAGCTGATGGAGATCAAGTCACACTTGGGCGTAGGGGGAGTTAAGGGTATGCACCCCTAGAAGGTGGAATACTCCCCCCTCCCCTAAAGACACAAAAATACCCCCAAAATTCAATTTTTGACTATTGCTTCGTTTTTCACACTTTTTTTGTTGCCGATGGATAATGCTCGATGTAAAACGTTGAAAAATGGTATTTTTTCGTCATAGCACCATTTTTAAGACCATTTTCTGGCTTTTGAAAAAACCCACTGAATTCCGGTGCTGCCCAATCATGGTGCAAGTCTCCCGAAGGAGTGTTTTTACCAATGGTCCCGAAGGAGAAAATTTAAAATTCTTGAGCATGGTAGGTATTAAACCGTCGCCAGCATAGATCTTAGCATACAAAGAGCTATTATAGGTACAGAATGGGAATTCTGAGGGGTCAGGCCAAAAACTTTCATGAAAAGTACGTTTTTTAAGCTTAAAAACGATAGGCACACGTCAAAAACACTGTTTTTGTACGGTACAGACACAGCTCGCTCTTTTTAGGACATAAAAACGTAAAAGGAATCTCGAAAAAATTTGAAAAAATTGGGTAACTTGAACAAAATATAGACAAAAAATGTCCATAAGGCGCGAAGCGCCGAAAATTAAAGATTTTGGAGCCAAAACTGAGCTAAAAACGCCTAAAAGACACACTTCTCACAACTTCAATCAAGTTTCACAGAAAACGACAATTCTGAGGGGTCGCAGTCATTTTGTGGGGTTCATTTGCCATTCTGGGGTTCAAACCCTCTCCAAGACCCCTTCTCCCAAGAACACGTCTGATTATCTATCCAAAATTTTCAATCGCCTCGAGACGGATTGTTTGTTTTTGCATAATTTTTGTCTTCAAAAAAAGCCAATCTTTACGATTTCGTCAATGTATAAAAGTTTTCCAGCGCTTCCTAGCCAATCATTTATTTTCTGCATTGTTTGTCCTAGCTACGCTCAAAAATTGAGTATAAACCGAGTTAAAAAATTTTTCAGCATAGTCGATTATGGACGGAATGTTGAGAAATCATTTTTACATAACTATTTATAACAAGTTAAATTTATTGAACACTCTCCGATTTTTGGATGTATGTATTTAGCACGTCGTTATTTTTACGTTAGTTGCCGATGACTTCTGGATTGAGGGAATAACCCCAAATTTCGGAAGTACGACTTCTTGAAGCGCATTTGAAAAAGGACAGAATAGATTTAGCACACATTTGAGCTAATAGTCCCAAAACGTTCGCTTTTCGCCGGATTTAGTGTTTTTGTACAATTCATGTCTTCTGAACAGCTCAGGTTTGAGTAGGACATATTGAATCCTTCAAAGTTTTCTTGGGCTCTCAAACGCAGATTTATTTATTGTTCGTATTGTTTTCCTATGCGAAGTAGGTATCAATTGAGTATAAAAGTGAAAGACTGCCAGAATAGACTCAAACTTGGTCGGACATATGATTATTAATTATTATCAATTATTAAGCTACATATTTTATGCAACATTTTTCAATATGATAAAAACCAAATTAAATTTATTAAAAACTTTTAAAATTTTTTCTTCTCAATTGAATATAATATTAAAACATTTTATTGTTTTTTTATTGTTTTTTATTGAAAAATATTTTACCATTTTCTTCTCAGGAAACATTGTTCTTGCCTAAGTGCTAATAATTTTTGAGATAATTGACTTCAAAATTTCAGCTGTTACCAAATTCAGATGGCCGGTAATATGTCTGAATGTCACCTAATCGACATACTTGATTGTTGCTCTTGTCCTTCCTTTTGTCCTTCCTTTTGTTCTTTCTTTTGTCGTTTCACATAGTAATCTACGTATCCGGTGTAATTTGCGTTCGCTGCGAGCTTTGCGCAGTCGAAGGTCAAAGCTGAAAATTTCGACATAATCAAATACGAAACGGATGCAAACTCTATTCATTTATAAAATTTCAAATTTCATGAGGTTTTGAATTTGGTTGTATTCGGGCATAAAAAATGGGAGGAAATGGCTGAAATACATCCATGTCGACGTATAATAATGGTTTTTTTATTTAAGCGAAAAACAGCAATATAAATCAGAATTTGAAGCATTGGCCCATTAGGAAGAGCATAAAATTTTCTAATTATCGCCTGCATAAAATTTCTGAATAGGTTGAACTTGTAAAAATAGAATAGAACACGTCCAGGTCCCGTTTTTCCAATAGACTGTCTACCAATGGTGCACAATGAAAAAATTCGATCTCATTACCAAAGCAGACGAGTGGGTAATCATTCGAAAGCCCGTTTCCCAAGAATTCCGAGACGTGCGCAAATTAAATACACAAAATGCAGCGCTAGCAGCCTTATTGGAAATATCCATCAAGTTCATGATGTTTTGCGAGTAAAAAGACCATTTGACGATCTGTCTCTATGCACGATATCCCAAGTGTAACTGTAAGCTAATGCGCTATTGTTGCCTCTTAAAATTTATTTGTTTTCACTGAAAATAGCCGTTCGGAGTAGAACAGACTATAGTCGAATTCATGGTGAGAGTGATAGAAAATCCAGAAGATTTACATTTTAGAAGGTAAAATTTACCAGTTTTTGTGTCATGGTTTAATGTAAATTAACAGAAACTGAGTTTTATCGGAGAGTACTTTTGTTTCTTCATTCCAAATTCCAAAAACATTTCGTTTTTTAAATCGGTTCGGCGGTTTTTGAAAATAACTCAGAAAAACTATATTTACCACTTGCTTCATTACCGATTTTTTTATAGTTTCACTTTACTTTATCAGCCAAAGGAGCAATTGCATCGAATAAATAGTTTTCAGAAGTAAATCAAATTCTCTTCCTAATGAATGCGCAATTTCTTTATAATATTTGATACTGAATAAAGCCACATTACACAAAATGCTGATTTAAATATCTTTCAAATTTTGGGGATCCAGCCAGATACCCCACCCACTTGAAGCTTATGCGAATTTAATGTACGTCGTTGCTGCGGTCGACACTCTCGCAGCACAAATTAAGCCCCTTCTTCTTAAATGTTTTTTTGTGCTGTGTATAGAATTCGTGAACTTTTAAGGAATATAGCTAGAATAAAGTAATTAGAGAACGCATACAAATGCAGGTAGAAAAGCGAGTAATAAGATTAATGCCTTCATAAATTTACCCCTCATTTCCCTTCGGCTCATTTCATGACAATTTGTCACAGTGCTAGGGACATATTTGCATGGGTCATCTTCTAAGTGACGCAATAATGAGCAAATTCCAGCACGATTAATGCAGTAATTGGTAGCAACTCCACCGACCGTAATGGACTGTTTGCATCCTGCATAAATGAAAAATTTAGTCTATTTCACATAATCTGATGATAAAAATAACTTTGCTGGAAGTGAAAAATTAAGATTTTCTCTTTTGAAGATGACAATTTTATAATGAAATTCGCGCATTCATCTGTCTCTTACAATGCGCAATCTGTATGTATATAGGTACACGCATATATCAATTTTGTAGGAGAGCAAGCTACTTAAATCCATGCGAAATGATAATTTTTTCATATAGGTGCGTATAAATCAAGATTCGGTCAATACTACCCCACCCTCAAAGCGCCTGTCTGCGTATTTTGCCATAAAAATGAAAAGAAATTGAAAGCAAGCTTTACGAGCATTCCAAAAAGTTATTTGATGATTTATTCGTCAAATTCACTGCGTTCCTTTTGAAAATGAGTGGAATGCATTGAAAAATGGAAAATAATTAAATTTAAATGAAAAAATGTCCTAGAAAAGAGGAAAACGACGAAATTTCATCAATGACAATTTAGCGATTTTTATTGTACTTCTAAATCAAATAGCAATATGTAATGCACGTCGCTTTGGAAT
This sequence comes from Mermis nigrescens, assembly GCA_036768485.1. Lineage (NCBI taxonomy): Eukaryota > Metazoa > Nematoda > Enoplea > Mermithida > Mermithidae > Mermis > Mermis nigrescens. The sequence goes on from JAVLUZ010000142.1 coordinate 4,972,703, forward strand.
GTTTTTGCGATGTCAAACGTTTCCTCATAATCTTGGGTATATTTAAATTTTTAACCGTTCTCGGCCTAGTTTTGCTTCTACCGTTTCGCTCCACTGCATTTCTTCCTCGGTAACATACGTGAATGATAAATGGATAAAAGAAAAAATTTTAAAAATTGTATATAATGTTTTACCGCACGCCGGCGTGCATTGATATTTGCTTGAATCATTGGGATCGGTAATGCAGCCTTCTATATTCTGCGATCGGTTCATGTATACGCCGGCTATGCAACTGATGACGACAGCGACGAATACTAATTGTCCAGCCATTTTTTGACAAAAACAAATCATGTAAAACAGTGATTCAAATGTGAGCACTGAGAGTACCCTGGGGTGCCTTAGAATCAAATTTTTGACGATTTTTCTAAAGATATCGCGCCATCAACCACTCCCCCAGAATTTTCTTGCTGTTATACATGGGCGTAGCGGTCTGGTTGGAGAAGGGGGTTGTGAACTCAAAATCCAGAAGAATTCGCAGCCTCATCCAGAATTCAATCGAATGCCTACGCATATATGTACATAGTCGCCGCCCATGTTTAGCGTCATTCCCTGCAGATGTATCCAATTCAAGAAGAAGTGCCCATTTTGAATACACAAAAAATGCGCACTAGCTCGCCTTCAGGTCACCCTATTGATTATTCATTAAACGAGTGGAAAATTGTTTCATCGAAAAATTTAATTTGCCGAAGAGCCAAAATCGGACCGGTGTAAAGCCCGCATGTGGGCGAAAAGCATACCATCTTTACTTTTTCAAAGAAATTTTAAGTTAAAAGGAAATGCATCTAATAAAAAATATTATAGGCCCTTGAAAGTTATAAATATCGAGCTCAAGCGCTAACAGGATTTGTTATTTGTAATGATCTGTCTGGGGCTCATTTAGAAGGCTCTCTTGCGCCAAAATGAAACAATCATAAAGGCTGAAATAGCGCGGAAACAGTTAGTTCGTAGTTTTTGATGACTTTTTCAAGTACTAGAAAATTGCTAAGTTTTATTAATTTTATGACCTGGATTTTGCTTCATTTTTCCCAGAAAATTTACCATCAGACATGTACGCAGGGAGTTGAGGGGTTAACCACCTAATATTAAAATATGGTGGATTAACTTCGGGAAATATGGCAAGAAAGCCAAAAATGGATGGAAATCGAAATTTTCTTCAAAAGTGCTCAGAATTGACCAAAACTATATAATATTATTGTACCAGTTTTTGAGGCCTTTGACCCGAAGATTTATTTGTAAGACTGGCAGACGCCTAGATAGGTCATGGTGCAGTTGTACTCAAGAGCATAAGCACAGCATGAATCGAGGAGAGAGGGGATTGGAGTTGGGCTATCCGGGAGGAAGAGGTCAAAAAATATGCTTATTTGGGTCAAAATGACATCGAAAATGGTATGAATGCTAAAATAGCATTAAGAGCAAAATTCTCCAACGTTTCAAGTTTATTTCAGGCATTTTTGTGAAAAATTTTCGATTGTCTTACATAGTAGGCCTTTATTTTGCAACATTCCCCTAGAAAATTTTCCTATTTTTTGTTTGGGGCTGCGGACCACCACCTCCCCCGAAATCCACCAGGTGCGTGTCCGGTTTGACATGAGGCATGGTATTGTTGATGGTCATGGGACGACAGAGCATGATCTAACAAGGTTACTGCATGCGCGTAAATATGCATGAAGCATCTTACACAAAAATTCGATAAACGAATAGGCAGTCGCAGAAATAGGAATGGCAGCAATTTTATCGCCGTTTGTACTGGTACGAAATGAACGATAATCGGTCGTTATTTATAGCTAACTGTAATCATCGGATGACCGGATCGTGCGATCTAATCACAAGTTTTCGAATCAGAACCCGGAACTAAATAAAACGCATTACTTGTTTGAAAACTACCTTATTTTCCGTGTAAAACTTATCTTTGTTTGCCCAGTTTTATTATTTGTCCTTCAGTCTGTTATGATAATGAGCGTCGGCGATCAGCGATTCTTTATCGGATGATGACAATTACCAACATCGAGAAAAAGCTCGGATTATTGAAAAAATGACTGTATCGGGTAACCGCACTTGTATTATTAGCAAAAGTTTAAGAAGTTGATTAGATCACATTTTAGCTTTTTTCTTTATTTTGTACGGTTCCTGATCGATATTTTACATAGGTCAAGGTATATCCATTTGATTTGACACGTTAGTTAGAAAACGGACGAATGGAAAAGTGAGGATAGAAATTTTCAAAAGAGTTCATGCAAATTTAGTAATATTTTCAATTCACTATCGCGAAAATAGTCACACTTACATATATACCTACCTATAACGTTTTAAAAAGACTCATGTATGTGCACACGTGATTCGACAGACCTAACTAATTCGAGAGATAGCCGGAATCAAATTTTTGATAGTTTTTTGAATCTTGTGATAGCTTTAACCCATCAGACCATCAGAATTAGGCAGCTACCCATGTGTCAAAGTGGAGCTTTTAAGTCGCGCACAATAATTTTGTTGCTGACGCATGGGGCATGATGGGCATCATCCTGTATTAACTTTGAAAATTTTCGGTGTTTTGCAAGCTCAAATGCAAAACGATGAACAGTATTTTTATTGTAAGTATTTAATGAATTTTTGACAATATGCATTCCTTTCATTGTTGTTCGTCGTTGGTTTTGCATTTTTCACTCATAGTCTGGTTTCTGCACTGGCCTTGAACTGAATCGTACTTACCACTCCTTTTCGTTTTACATTGGACAAAATCTTATAAGAAAATCGCGAGCTTATGGCAAACATACCTTTCCATGCTGTCGCTCGGAAATTGACCAAATTCAATAACGGCGACAAGGTAAAATAAATATTTACGAGCGCCCTACAAGACTAAGTAGGAAAGGGTTGACGTCAGAGACAGGACGCAGGAAAATAGGAAAATAAGCGAAAATAGTGGCGAAATAAAAATGAATAACAAATTTTCGGCAAAAATGTACAGAATCTGACGAAAACTGCCAACGCATATTTCATAGTATGTTTCTGATTCGTTCAAAACTTTTGAAACTACCTCATGACAATGAGCTGACAGTTGGCGATTATAGCCTCTGATACCGTATTTACCCAAGTATAAGCACCACCCTTGTATGAGCACCGTCCCTACTCTTTGTGGGTAGGAAAAATGGAAAAAAGATTTTCTCTTGTATAAACACCATGTAGCAAGTTAAATCTGTTAGAAAGTTTTGACTTATTTCAAACTCATTTACCATATAGGCAGCCATAATGGAAGTTTAGGTATACTTATCTTTTCATAGGTAATTTATTCTTCAATGGTATGTAGGTGTGTATGTCCCCAGCTTACTCTTCAAAATATTGTTCCATCTCGGACGCTATTTATAAACAATTTCTCAGCGTTTTAGCATGATAAAGCTCATGCTCCTGTGTATAAGTACCTGTATGCTTTTAGCCTGAAAATTTTAAAAAAAGTGGTGCTCATACACGAGTAAATACGCTTCATGATTTTCGTGACCCTCAAATTACTGTCGATGAAAATTCTTATAATTTATACGAAGTAATGTGAAGAGGCTTTAGTTTCTACGACATTCTGAGATTTATATTACTTTTTAGGTCATTTTAGCGTTAGAATTCCTTCCATCTCTGACCCGGCCCCAGATCGGTCTTACATCGAGCATTATCCATTGGCATTAAAAAAGTGTGAAAAACGAAGCAATAACAGTCAAAAATTGAATTTTGAGGTATTTCGAAGTCTTTTAAGGAGGATGGGGGAAGTATTCTACCTTCTAGTGGTGCATAACCTTAACTCCCTTTACACCCACGTTTGACTTGATCTCCATCAGCTCCCTTCACTTACTTGCCTGGTGGTGACTTCAACATTTGTTCTAATTTTTATCCAAGTACTTCCTGTCAGCGGCAAACAATCCCTGAGGAGCCAAAGCAGACGTTTTTGTCAAAGAAATATTTCAGTTTTTGATGAACCGATCTCCGGGTGATGGAATATTTTAATGCAGGCTATTTTATAGCCAATGCCTACTTTATTTGATTATAGATAGGTGGTAATGCGTAATTCAGATATTCACCGTTTGATTCTTATCATCATACATATATACTCTCTCGGAGACAGGTGTTCTTACTTAGGATATGTGTTAACTATTCATATTGATGCTAAGTAACTTGTATTTTTGTTTTTGCTTGTGGACTTTACTATGGTTGTTTGGCAGAGTAAAAATCGGCAAAAGAATGCACATCGTGCAAATTATTTACATATAATTGTATGAGTAGGTAGGTACCAACTTTGATCCTTTGGCAACCACTGCAAAATTCTATTTTTAAGAAACGATCAATTTTGAATGAAGCATTAATAGTTTGGAAGGAAATGTTTTTGACCGCAGTGCACTTGTTCTCTACGGGTTATTCTCCTCGCATATATGTATATGTGCAAGAAGTTGGGGTCAGACCAAATTCGAAATATGTAAGGCAGACCCCAGAATCGAACATTTTGTTATATGACGATTTTTGCACCCTCCTGTACCACACCCCTCCTCCAGAATTACTTCTTATGTATGGTCCGTAGACTCTAAGTTAAGATAAATTCTTTTACAAAAAAATTAGGCGAAGTCAAACAGTGAAACTACCTTTTATTTTTCAGGATGTATGACTTTTACAATTCACGTAGGACTTCGGCAATAAACTATGTATGAAGAGCCATATTATAGTCGTAAAAAATTTTAATTTTTGGTAAAAATGGCACGACAGTCATAAAAGGTAGTAAATAGGAAAATCGATTCCGATTTAAAATCATAGTAAAAGTTAAGAATGAATCTGGCTCTATCAAGTCTTTGATGTAAAAATGAGATAGAGGAGCTAAAATTATCGCTTTCTTGTAAACTCTTGCACGACTATTAACATTCCACCTTTATTAAGAATAGTGTAGGTTTTTGGAAAAATGTGCAAATGTCATAGTTGGGTTTTTCTTTTGACAGACTGAAAAAAGACCGATTGATTGCCCCAGATGTACATTCTTGTGCTCAATTTCCATACGCACGTACACACGACCGTTAATACCAACAGCAAGTGAGTCGCCGGGACCACCTTCCCCTAAAAATTATCATATTTTTCATTCATTCCCACACATATTCAATCTAAAATCCGGGATAGGATTTGTAACATATATGTTACAGAAGTAACAGTTAGTTTTGTAACATAGATGTATGTGAGTAATTCATTTATTCATATATATTTACGAAGCCGTTTCAACATAGCAATATGCATAGTCAACTCGTTCTTTCATTTGACTTATAGTGATGCGAAACATATGCCAAAAGTCAGTTGTTTTCAAAAACAAAGAATTTTTCTTACTTTTTTGAGAATTTTTTTCAATCAAACAGTTCGATTTTGTTTATTTATGATAAGTACTGATGCTGAAACTTTGAACACTTATCCTTTTTTGTAGGCAACGATTTTTCTTAGTCGTTTTGTAACATATATGTTACGAGTCGTTTTGTAACATATATGTTACAAGTGATTCTGTAACATATATGTTACGAAGTAACTGATTAGTTTTGTAACATAGATGTATGTGAGTAATTCATTTATTCATATATATTTACGAAGCCGTTCTTTGCATATTATGCATAATTAGCTCTTTCTTTCATTTTTATTATAGTGATGCGAAACATATGCCAAAAAGTCAGTTGTTTTTCAAAAACAAAATTTTTCTTACTTTTTGAAATTTTTTTCAATCAAACGTTCAATTTTGTTCATTTATGATAAGTACTGATGCTGAAACTTTGAACACTTATCCTTTTTGTGGGCAACGATTTTCTTATTGATTTCTTGCAGACGAGTCAGGTGAAATATGTTTTTGGGATGATCGCAGTGAGTGTTTTAAGTTTTATCGGCAAAATGAGCTAAAAATGAAAACGAAAATCCGATAAAAGTGTCTTTTCTCCGATTCTTTAAATTAACCGAAATCTATTTAATAACGGAACGGTCACTAAGCAGTACTCTTGACCTCCCGCAGGCTGGCGCACGTCAACCTTCCCTTACATCGGCCATGCTGTGCATCTATGGTTTGACTTGACCATAGATTGGAAAAATGGGGAAATTCTCTAGGGAATACGGGAACAAAATTAAGTTAGCCAAACCCCAACACTAACCCCTTGCCCGATAGGCCATAATTGACTATTGAATGTAACCTTCATAGATTGAGCTGCTTAGATAAAGATGTGTTTGCTTCTTTGGAAGAGGAAGAACGCATCAGCGCGAAGTCTGGTTCGACAAGCTTGTTGGACAAGACATTCCATAACGAAATTAGAAGCAAGCTACTGGAGCACGAGATCTTTCGCAAAGCATTGCCATTTCGGGAGATATAAATTTATCCTTTTTCTTGTCGAATACATTCATGATTTGTCATCTTAGATTTTTTATTTTGTTGAAATAGTCTTTGAATATTATTGCTGTTTATGTGCATGGAAGGAATAAATATATTAAGCTACATACATATGGTATATCATGTGCAAGTTTTAGTCAGTGATTTCCGGGCATTAGCAGTAGCGATTCTTGTGGTCTGACTTCAGATTAAAACTAATACTAATGCAACGAACACCTTTTTTAAATGCTTCTTAGTCCCGACTGCTACAGTCTGTTTAGCAGCCCATTTTTCGCTCACTTGACTTATTATTTTAACCAGAACATTTTACGCTTTAGGTTTCAGCGGCAATGTTAGATGCGTCATCATAATAAAGACACAACATTGATAAAAAGTTGTTAAAACAATCAGCCTCTACGGAAACAAACTAGTACAGTAATGAAACTTTATTTAGAATGGGTCTTTAAGAATGGAGCAGACAATGCCACTAGGACTATGTCTATTCAGAAGACTAGTCAAGGGCAAGAACTACTTTTAAAAAATCTGACAGACGTAGTCTTATAGTTTATTTCCTATGTTACGAAATTTATAGGTACCTACCTACTATTATTGCTAGAACAACTCTGCTGTAAATAACCTAATTAAACAGTTTGTTGATAAGAAGCTAGAATTGCTTATATCAATTTAGGCCTGCTCAGGTGATTTTTTCTCAACAGTAAAAGTTTTTGATCAAGGCTATTAATGAAAAGTTGTTTCCATAGCATTCTTTTAGCAAAATGTTACCTTTTTAACTAGCTCCGCACGGAAAACTATTGATTTTTGACTGAATCGTACCTACTTGATCATCTATTTTGCAATCAATTTAAATTGTTTGCGATCTTATACTGGATGTTGTGAGAACAGTCTTCTTCGTATGACATCAATTAAAAAAGTTTAATATTGGTATGTATGAAAGTGTTTTGAATAAATAACGCAGAAAAAACTAATGTGGCATGACTGATATACTAGTACATATAATAACTAGTCACCTGATTATAGAGAAGAAAAACTATCCTATAAATCTACAACGTATCTACTAAGCGAGTGTACGGAACTAATTCATGTGGATTAGTGAAAGCTTTATGAACAAATGACGCAGACTATCTTACAGAAATATTACAATGTAAATGTGGGACAGCATTTCTTTGGCTTTTTAAAACATTAAAAGCAATCCGATTTTCATCTTTTGCAGCTCATTTTGCTAAATTCTGTTAGTCTTGTTTTATTACATAAGAATAATGTAGAGTAGAGTAAATTGAGTAATTATATATATATATATATATATGTTTTTGTTTGTTCCTTCATTATCTCTTGTTATGCAGACAGTATTTTTTATGCGCTTTAAGTCGATTTAGTTAAAATATTGTTAAATCGCCTTTGTAAATACAATTTATCCTTGAATCGTCGTTGCCTTGAATCGATTTAAATCTCGATTTAGTATAAATCGATTTAAGACCTTAAATCGATTAAGGCTTAATCGCCTTTGTGAATACAGCCCTTACTTAGCAAATCAAAGTTTTCCTTTAGAAGCATTAACTTATGGCATTATGTTAATATAGTTTCGTACGATTTTAATAATTTTCTGTCTCGAACTTTTATTATTAACAGAGCTAAAAAATGTTAAAGGCAGTAAAAAATAATTATAGGGCGGTAAAAAATGATTAAAATTTTGGGTCTTTTGAGCCTCTCATAATTTTCAGTTTGTCAATGAAAAACGCCGTAAATTCTGGGGAGAAAACGGTAAAAATATGAAAAATTTTCTGCGATTATTGACGCTTGCAATTTTTTGTATTTTTGATCGTTAGAAACCCATAAATCAGCTAGGATACACTAAAAAAACGTCGAAAAACTTAATCTTACTATACATCGCGTGTTACTGTTCAATATCAAAGCATTCATTGGAAAAGTAGTGTTGTGTATGCGCCTCCGAAGCAAATCTTGGCAACGCCTCTGAAGACATTTTTGAGCATTTGAACGTGAAATCCTGTTGCTACGTTTGTGGGGATAGATTGGCGGAAAAGGTCATTTAGTCGTGAAAAGTATTGAAATACAAATCAAAATTGCTGAATTTTGAACAAACTAAGAAAAGAAAATCGGAAGAATATAATATATTGGGGAGCACACCTAGGCGTGGAGGGTTTGGGGAAATTATACCCCACATAAACCAAATTGCCCTCCCTCCCAGTAACCAAAATACACTGCAGAAATTCAATTTTTAAAATTTTTTTCGTTTTTCCCCAATTTTTTTGCTGCCAATGGATAGTGCTCGATGAGAAACGTTGAAAAATGGTGTTTTTCCGCCATACCTCCATTGTAAGGCCATTTTTTGACCAATGTAAAAACCTTGCAGCCCTCAGAGTTTTAGTAACGCTCATCTATGGTTGGGAGACAACATAACGACGGATAGTATGCAGGCTAGTGCAAAATTTATGGGAATATGATAGATCGATAATGTCCGATTTTGTCAATTCTAGGTGATTTATGAGCTAAAATAAACTTTGCACGTCATTTCCAGCGTACAATGAAGATTTTTGAAAAGTTTTTAACATTTAACTTGATATCTTGAGAACAAAACTTGATTATTAATCTAATTTTATTAAGCATAAAATTATCAGGCTATTTCTTGAAAAATTTTGAAATACATTAAATCTAAGTGCCTTCTTCGGGGTTTCCAAAAGCTCCCAAACATTAAATTATATGGAGTGTACAATGGCTAAAATGCATAGTTTATCGGGCGGGAATATTGGAAGAAAATTAAATTAAGAATGCAGGGCGAATTTTTAGGAAACAGGATAAACATATATAGTTTAAGAGTAGAGCACGAAAGTATATAACTTATTCGCTAACTTCAAATTAAAGATCAAAATCTGTTAATCTGTGGTGGCGACGCAAAGTTCGGGCGGTTTTTGAGAGCATAGCTTACTGTATACATAAGCTAACACAATTATTTTTTGACAAAAGTTTTATTTAAATATTATTTATCTAATTAAATATTATTGTATTGAAATCAATCGTTAGGTTGTTGAAGTTAATCTTACAAATTTAATGGATATTGTAGGTCTTTAATAAAATCCACTTGGACTATTATTTCGGAGAGTCGAATGAATTTGCTTCATTTATTGTTTTTATTGTATTCCTTAATAATAGATCTAAAAGAAGATAGATGCGCCAAATTTGTGAATTTATATAAAAACAGTGTTTTGGGGCTAAAACCCTTGCAAATCCTCATGTTGCATTAGTTATTGTTTCAAAAGCACTGCTGATAAATTAAAAGTTTGTTTCACGTGAGAGGGATTTTATTTGGTATCGTAGTTATTGGTTGCACATTCAATGATTCGCATCGAGTATGAACATAGACAGTTAGGCATGTACTGTGTACCCACATACAAAATTTACATGGAAAATTGGTGATATATGTACGAGCATGTAGTTTTGCTGTGGACACATGAATGACGACAAAAATAATTATTCAGTTGGCACCGCTTATGACATATTCTATGCAAATATCTACTATTTGTTTTTTCCGCATCCGGCGTCTAGCAATCAGATAGTTAAATGGAGCCGTCTCGTTAGACTCACTTTATCGGCAGACCCACTGTCGTTAGACCTGTTGTTTTTTTACGTGTACCATTTAATTATATAGTTTTACAGATAATCAATAGGCTTTGTGAGGGGTTTTCGATCGCATAGCCTTTTTTTACAGACATAGCATATTAGAATTAGTTCCTTTGTATCTACCCTTGCTAAATTTTATAATTTTCTGCCGAATGTTTCTTGGGAAACTTCTGCTTGTGTACAACTGACTAACTTTTTAAATTGCTCAATTATTGGAAATTATACACACATCTGACATTCGATATTTGATGCAAAAAGAGGCGTAACAGAAAAGTTTTTTAGAAATTTATTACAGCTTACTGGAAGATCCAATAATTATTTTTATGAAATTCCTACCACTAACGTTTTTGCACCAGGTTTCTATCAGGAATTTCTGCTCATATTTTAGAATTTTGTATTTTAAGCACATAATTAAATTAACATAACAGGTGTTTTCTAATGAATCAACGGTAAGAATAGCTTGAATCGTCTTTTTTATGACTCGCTCGTCGCCTTTTACTGTACGTTTTTACTTTGTTTACCGTAGTTTTGTACTCTCTTGCATCCTTCGTAATTTTCGCCTTTTCAGCGAGAAATTATTTCAGTTTAAATCATGAAATTTAGTTGAAAGCTTAGCTAAAAATGAACGATCTGTAACACAATTTGTAGAAAAAGTTTCCGCAATTAATACAATCTGAAAATCTATGACATTTGTCAGATATTTTCCACCAAGATGGAAATTTCAAAAATTTAATACGCTTTGTCCTATACTTAGGTGCATTAATTTTTGAGGGCTTATATACATTGCTTTACTGTGTATATGATCGGTTAATTCTAGGCGTGGAGTAATCGTTTTCTGAGCAAAAAACGCAAACTCCACCTAAGTCATTAATAAGCAAATCTGACAGTTTTAGATTGGAGTTCCCCTTGGAGCTAGATTAGATAAAAATGTTTAATTTTCATTACTATTTTTAAGAATTTTGATTAACGAAATTTTTGAAGGCTTATAAAAGGACGAAAAAACGTAATTTTTTGGAAAGAGCCTATTATTTAGTATTTGATAAAGTTATAAAGAAGTTAATTGTTTCTATAATCGATAATTCGCCCTTGATTTGTTGTGTTGGCATGCATTTCTCGGCATTAAGACTAACTATAAATTAATCGTTTCTGTGTAGATTAGTCGGAAAGTTGGAATATTAAAGAGATGGTATTTAAATTCTGAGGTTTCTGACTTCTCGGGGATGTATACTTACTCGGCACGCGGCTCTATATGTATGTGTGGTTGTGGTTAGGTGTACATAAAACTACCAAAAAGATATCTATTCTTAAATACTATTACGAAAAAAGATTGCTATTTTTTTCATTTCCGGGCAAATATTTTTGTTCGAAATAGGCATATGTTTCTGTTTTCTACAAGATTTTATGTTTTCCTAGAGATCTTATGCATAGTAGCGCAAAAACTTTAGGGAGTTTGGCGATTGAAAATGTCCTATTTTGACAATATCATGGGTGATTTAATATCTAAATTGAACTTTGGGGTCAAAACCCGACCATACAATTTATGCCCACGTGTGCTGGAGACTACCCTTTTTCAGCACTATTGATATCGCTTAAGTAATTTTTTCATGAATACGAGTTTTGATTTCTAATCACTGTTTTATGTTGCATCACAGTGATTCACGCCAGGCAGTCAGATAGATAAATACCATATGCGAAATTTGCATGGAAAATTTGTGAAGTTCATGTATGTAACATGTAACATATATGTACATACATTCCAGTCGTTTTGTAAAATATATATTTAGGTCAGTAAACACTTTGTCTTTTGTTTTGGTCTTTTGGCCAATCAGAAATGGTCATAAATGTTATTTTGCTGTCTCTATGCTACTGGATAATAAACAAAGCCATCGCTTTCCTATTTGACTGCATATTTGACTAGTTGTGTATAGTGGACATTGAATTTTTTCATACTTGAACCATGAGATACGAGTTCGTCAGACAATGGCGTAGCAATTTTAGAGGGTTTTTATTGCATGACCTTTTTTCAAACATAGCATCAAGCAGTTCCCTTTTAGCAATTCTTGTCAAATTAAATAATCTTCTGTCAGCTGATTCTTGAGAAAGTGCCGCCTGCGTAGAATTGATTAAGTTGTTAAAATGCTCAAAAAATGGACATTAAATAGAGATTCGGCAATTATTGTCTATGAGACTGCTAGCCTGGTGGGACGGCGAGTCTACCGATACTGGTCTATAACTCGATCGCATGTATCACACAGGCTGACATTCATGTGCCTTGATACTAGGAATCTGAATATAGGCATATTTGACTCCTTTACATTGTTGTCATAAACTTGGTTTTGGTCTTTTTTGTCAATCAGATATAGTCATAAATGTTTGTTTGTTTGTATTGCTGCTATACGATTTTTCTACTTGACTGAAAAACAAAAAGCTATTGCTTTTGTATTTGACTGGGTATTTGATCGGATTTGAAACCTTTGTCTAAAGTTCACCACTATCGCTTTATCTATTTACATATATTTTCATGTACATGCATCTCTTCTGTTATGATACAAATTCAATAATTTGTCATGAATTTTTCTGTCATTCTTTCTATGCACCAAGTATTCATCTATGAATGCTCTCAAGCTTAGGTAAAAAACGGAATCTTAGATTGCTACTACATCTTCTCGTCACACACCTATATTCTACGTAGTTTTTCGACGAGTGGAATCTACTCCTGTTGTATCATGGCGCTATTAATTTTACTATTGGATAATGTTCTCGAAGTATTAATTCTTGCAGTAGTCAGTTTTATTCAGCCTACCCACTATTTTGGCTTTTTTAGCGCTTTTTAGCTGGCTCACGGTTATTATTGAAAAAGAGAAAAAAGTATGTAAAACGCATTTTAGCACTAACATAGCGTCCTCATTTACTACATTTATCTCTAAAAATGGTTTCTAGTTATGTTGGTCCAAAATTCAAGCTTATTACGTAATTATACATTACGATTTCTGTCAATATGTTCGTCTAGTGACATATGTTAGGATTTTTCTACGCGTCTCCTCATTTTATAGGCTCATGGCTGGAGTTACTTTATCTGGTATCCGCATTTTCTCCTTTTATCTTACATTGTTTGAGCTTTGCACCATATTCCTTGTTTTGACTCCTTCGAGCAACATTACTATAAGGATTATTTTTAGACAAATCAAAATGAAGCGAATTGTGAAGGCAGCACCAGTGACGAAGATGGTAGCAATGACAGTCGCAAGGAAAATGGCGTTGGCGGCGGCCACGACCGTGACGACGACGGCAGTGGCGATGACGGCGTCGGCGGTGGCGACAACAGCGACGACAGTGGTGGCAACAACGATGTTGGCGGCGGCGACAATGACGGCGGCGATGAAGTCGGCGGTGGTCACGACAACAGCGGTGGCGGCAAAGACGACGATGATGGCGTCTTTCCCAGCCTCTGGTTCCGGCACCAGCCAGGGTCAGAGACTGGGAAAGACGTCAACGACGACGGCGGCAGTGGCGGCGTTGCTGGTGGCGACAATGACGACACGAATGATGACGACAATGGCAGCAATGTCTACGGCGGTGGCAATGACGGCCGAGTCGGTGGCATTGGCGACAACAGCGGCAGCAGAGACGACGGCGATGAAGTCAACTACGAGGATTCAAAGACGTCAGCAGTCTGTAAGTTCAATTTTTTTTCTCCTTGAGATTATGCAAAACTTGAGCTCATTCGTTATGATCTTATAGATATCGATTTTAACGAGTTGTTCACGGTGTGTAATGGCATCACTCGATCAGTAAACTCGGTAAAGCTAAAAATACCTAAATCTCGCTTAAATTTAAAAATGTATTGTTTTGCAAATAGACTCCCTCCTCTTTGGAATAATTTGCCAATAGAAGTTGTAAATGCCCAGAACTTTCCCTCCTTCAGCAGTCGTTTAGAGAAAATTAGTTTTACCTTAGACTATAAGTAAGTGCAAACCGCCTTTATAGTCCTTGCACAGGTTTTTGATAATATATTTCATTGCATTGACGGTATTTCAGTGTATTTACTCTGGGTCTTTCGTTTTTTTTTAATTTGACCAAATTAGTATTGTTTTAATTCCGTCTCTGTCGCAATAAACTATTTCTTTCTTTCTTTCATAAATAGTTATCAGATTTTTGGGGCCTATATGTACCGAAACAAAGTAGGGTAATTCCTACTGCAAGTGAAAATTTTCGTATCCAGGTATCGGATTTGGAAGTAACACGCGGTACGTATTGGCAGAAGAGAAAACTGGAGTATTTCTCTTCACTAATGTAAAATTTTGCAAAAAAAGTTGACAAATCTGAGATATTAGATGGGACATTTTGACATCAGGGGATGATAATGATAATAAAATTTAAAATGTCTGCTTGACCGTCTAATTATAAATGAGATGTATGCCCTCAATAGTAACAAAAATCACATAAAGCGATTTTATTTTTCCATTCTGGAGTCGGGACTTCTAGACCCTCCCAGGTGCATTTCTGGTCTACACCCCCGCCCACTCGTGGTTGTGATTGGACCCCTAGTGTACAGTATGACTGTGCTATTGGGGTCAGTCGGTCTGTTTGGTCCAAAAATTAGCTTTTTTTCGGGTCAAAATGGTGCTAAAAATTTGTATAAATGGTGGTAGCGACGACAGTGGAAAAGTACAAAAAGCGTCATAAATACTTCTAGAATTTAGGCTTATTTTTAGGCTTTTATTCTATTAAGTTTCCGGAGTCCAAGTAATCTAAATTTCTCACATATATGTAACAGACGATCTTCTATACTCTATTTGCGTTATGTAAATTTTAATTAATCAAAAGTTTTTATAATCTAAACTGCTCAAACATCAAATACACAACTAACATATATGTTACACCATCCCAGACACTTGTTCTAAAGCTTTTGTCTTAGTTATGTTAACAATGGATGAAAATTTCAATGTTTGTTTGGCTTCTTATTTGAGCTGCTTTTAATTAATGAAGTTTCCAGAAGCCAAAAAATTGAAATTTCTCACACTTGTCACAATATACACCCTATTTAGGCCATATTTTTCAATTATCCGAAAGTTCTCTTAATCTGAAGTGCTCAAACAGCAAACACACAAAACATATATCTTACACCACCCCAGATAATCGGTATAAAGTTTTTTGTCTAAGTTCAGCTTTTATTGTATGAAATTTGTAAGAAATACTTCCAGAATTTCGGCTTAATTTGAGACTTTTATTTTATGAAGTTTATTTACGTAATATATTTTTTAATCATTCGTAAGTTTTTTTCAATCTGATCTAAAGTGTTCAAACAAGAAACACTTGACATACAAAGTATGTCATCCCTTATCTGAATTATTTCATCTCAGGTCTGCTTTCTATGATCAAAAAGCATGGTCGGTATGGGGTGGGTCAGCCGGTTCAGGGCAGATCAAATGAGCTGTTTTTGGTTAATGTCAAAAATTTGTTTAAACGCCAAACTAGCATAAAAACTACGTTAGTCACAGTTTCTGGTCTATTTTTAGCCCTGTTTAATAAACGTTCTGTTTTTCAACCGTTTTTGAGCTTTTAATTTGCCGTTTTTGCTAAAAATTCTGCTAGTCTTCCATTCATGGCCTAGACACCTCAAATAACTTATGTCTATGTAGGGATCCTGGAATTCAATTTTTGGAGTTTTTTTGTTTTTCAGCAATTTTTTGATGCCAATGGATAGTGCTCGATGAGAATCGTTTTAAAATGGTGTTTCACTTTTTTGACCTTTGGAAAATCTTGCATACCCTCCGCCCCCCTGTCTCAAAATTTTGGTGCTGCCCCCTATGGTAAGCCCCCCAAAAGCTCTGAGAATCATCAATTAATTTTTAATTTTTCGATTTTTTCAGTAGTTTAGCTATGAGTAAAGTCAATAATTTTTTTCAGTAGTTTAGCTATGAGTAAAGTCAATAATTTTGTTTATTGAAAGGAAAAAATGATTCTTTATCATCCAAGATCACTATCTTTCCTAATCTGATACAATACAGATTTAACATTTTTTGCATATATTTAGGAAGAAAATGGTTTGCAGAATGACTTTTCTCACCAAACATGACCTTATGGTGTTTGAGGGTTGTAACTCTCAATTTTAGCCCTCCCCGCAACTTTCCCTTTATTTTAGAATTATTTAATAAAGCTTCCAGAATCTCAATTTTCTAATACAAAAAATCTAATACATATCCAGAATCTCAATACTCAAAATTATCCATACATATCTTGGATCCTATTTATTAAATCAATAGCATATTTACTTGATATATTATTTAATTATCCCAAATGCCTTTTAATAACACCAAACACGCATGACATATATGTTATGACATCCCGGATACTTGCTCTAAAATTTTTTGTCTTACTTCTGCTTTCAATGTACTAAATGCGTCAAACTTACTTCTAGCATTTTGGCTTATCCTATAGACTTTTATTTTATGAAGCTTCTAGATTCCAAATCATCAAAATTTCTCACGCGGAAGCTCTTTTATCTGAAGCGCTCACGCGTTACATATATGTTAAAGCATCTCAAATATGGTCTAGAGTTTTTGTCTTAGTTTCTGCTTTCAATGTATAAAATTAATTAAAAAAAAGTATAAAATTAATCAAAAAAAGATCTGTTTTTTTGTGTTACTTAAGCTTTCAATGTACGAAATGTGTCAAAAACACTTTTAGAATTTCGGCTTTCTTTTAGACTTTTATTTTATGAAGTTTCGAGAATCTAAATAATAAAAATTTCTAATACATATCACATTATTATGAACCTTTTTTTGTGATTTATTTTTTAATTATTCATAAGTTATTTTAATCTGATCTGTAGTGCTCAAACTGGATACATATAACGTACATAATACGTTTTCACAGGTCTAAATTAATTCGTGAGAGGTCTGCTCAGAATATACGACTAGCGTCAGAAATACTCCTTGAATTTAGGCATATTTTCAGGCTTTTATTCAATTAAGTTTCCGGAATCCAAGTAATCAAAATTTCTTGCATATATGTATCACACAATCTTATAAACTCTATTTGCGTTATGTTTATTTTAATTAATCAAAAGTTATTATAATCTGAAGTGCTCAAACAGCAAGTAGACGCGTAACAATTAATCTCAACCATCCCAGACACTTGCTCTAAAGCTTTTGTCTTAGTTCTGCTTTCAATGGATGAAATTTTCAATGAATGTTCGGCTTATTATTTAGGCTGCTCTTTTTTATGAAGTTTCCAAAATCCAATTAATTATAATTTCTCACACGATGTTACACCCTATTTTCATGATATATTTATCAATTATCCGATTGTTCTCTGAATATGAAGTGCTCAAACAGCTAGCACACTCATGTAACATATATTTTACACCACCCCGTATACTGGGTCTAAAATTTTTTGTCTCAGTTCAACTTTATGCACGAAATTCATCAAGAATACTTCTAAACTTTTGGCTTATTTTGTAGGCTATTATTTTATGAAGTTTCTAGAATCACGTAATAAAAATTTCTAATTCATATCACACAATCTCATACTCTACTTATAAGATATAATTTTAAATTATCCGAGAATTCTCTTAATCCAAAATGATCTTTTTGTCTTAGTTCTGCCTTCATTCTACAAAATGCGTGAAAAATACTTCTAGAATTTCTTTTGTGAAGTTTCAAAAATACAAATTATAAAGATGACTCACACATATCACAATATTATATACCTAATTTATGTGATATATTTTTTGATTATACGAAAGTTGTTCAAATCTGAAATGCTCAAAGAGCAAAGAGACACGAAACATATATGTTAAATCAGATGAGATACTTGGTCTAGAGTTTTTGTATTATTTCCGTACGTGAGCTGCAAGAAAATTCTGGGGGGGCTCAAAAAATGGTCTTAAAAATAGTGGTATGGCGTAAAAAACACAGTTTTTTGACGTTTCTCATCAAGCACTAACCATTGGCATCTAAAAATTGTGAAAAAAAAGTAAAAATTTTCAAAAAATGAATTCTGGGGGGGGGGTATTTTCATTTCTGGGCAAGAAGGTATTTTGGTTTCTCGGGGGTGCATACCCCCAAAGCCCCCCATACTAAGGTGTGCTTAGTGCTGCGTTCAATATACTAAATTCGTCTAAAATACTTCTAGGATTTTGGCTTATTATTTAGGCTTTTATTTAAGAGGATTCCAGAAACATAATGATCAAAATTTCTCACATGTATCACTCCCCATTCACTTGATATATTTTTTCATTATCAGAAAGTTTTTTAACCTGATCTGAAGTGCTCAAACAGCAAACACACGTAAGGTATAAGTTACGCCATCCTGGTTTAAATTGTTCTGTCTTAGTGCTACACGCAATCAGTGAATTTACTTCTAGAACTTTGCTTTTTCAGGATTTTATTTTATAAATTTTCCAGAATACAAATCGAAATTTCTCACACTTTCACACGATCTAATATACCCTACTTACGTGATATATTTTTTAACCATCAGACATATTTTTGAATTAGATGGGCTCACACGTAACATATATGTTACACCATACCAGATACTTAGTCTCAAGGTTTTTGTCAAAATTTGTAAAAAAATAATTCTAGAATTTTGGCTTATCTTTTGGGCTTTCACTTCTTTAAAGTTTTAAAAATCTAAATAATCAAAACTTCTCACACATATCACACCCTATTTACGTGATATATGTTTTATTTATCTGAAGGTTCTTTTAATCTGGTCTGAACTGCTCAAACAGCATAGACACACGTAACCTATGTCAAGTCATCGCTGGTCTAAGTTGTTTTTTCTTAGTTCTGCTTTCAATGTGCAAAATGCGTCAAAAATACTTCTAGAATTTCGATTTATTTTCTGAATTTTATTTTATGAAGTCACTAGCATTAAAATACTCAAAATTTATCCAATATGATCCTATTTACTTAATCTACCACCGATTTACATCATATATTTTTTAATTATCCCAATTGTCTCTTAATCTCAAAATGGATGATATATCTTACGAACCTGGTCTAAAGTTGTTTGTCTTAGTTCTACTTTCAATGTTTACAATTCTCCAAAGAAACTTCTTCATTGTTTAAAGAAGTTTCTTTGATTTATATTCTTTTATT
Organism: Mermis nigrescens; assembly: GCA_036768485.1. Classification (NCBI taxonomy): domain Eukaryota; kingdom Metazoa; phylum Nematoda; class Enoplea; order Mermithida; family Mermithidae; genus Mermis; species Mermis nigrescens. The sequence continues at coordinate 4,991,855 of JAVLUZ010000142.1, forward strand.
TTCTAAAAATTTTTTATTCTTTAAAGAACTTCGATTAATCTACAGAAGGCTGATGCAACGACAGCAAATAAAAGAAAACGGGGAAACGAAGGTAGCCCAACAGATAAGCGTAATGCGAAAAGGGCAAAGGAACGCGAATCTGGCGAAGAGGACACAAATGACGGGTGATTATTATGTTGGTGCTTTATTTTCATGAGAATATTGCAGATTCAGCTGCATTAAAGCTTCAAACAAAATTGAGAACTTTTTATATCAATACAGTAAGTGCTACACATGTGTATGAAGAGAAACGACGTCTGAATGCATCATAAGAAAAACTCGATAATTACGATTGTTTATGTAATCAATAAGTCTCGATTGAAAAATATTTGTAAATTTAGATATGTGATAAAAAATTACGAGAACACGTGAGTGATCGTACGCCGAAATTCTAGATATGTGTTACAATATGGGTGAGAAATTTTGATTATTCAGATTTTGGATACTTCATAAAATGAAAGCCCAAAAAATAAGCGGGAGTTCTAGACGTATTTTTTGCAAATTTCGTAAGCTGAATGAAGAACTAAGACAAAAAACTTTAGACTAAGTATCTGGGATGGTGTAACATATATGTTACGTGTGGGCACATCAAATTGGAAGGACTGTCTGATAGTCTTAAGATATATCACGTACGTAGAGGCTATAAGATCGTGTGATATGTGTGAGAAATTTCGATTTTAACAAGTTATTGCAAAAATTTTAGAAATTCCTGGGATACTTGGTTATGATAAAAATTCAAAAATTTTTAACGTATTAAGTCCAGGGGCCATTGTGGCCTCTTGTAGGGGTGTGTATCTAAAGTATTTATTGGGGTTGTTTGTATCATTCAATAAGACGGATTTGCAAGTCCCTCCAATGTTATTTGCAACCCTAATTTTCATGCATGATTATGACTTCATTTTATGACTCTAAAATTCTAAATATGAATTATTGCGCCATATATAACAAGTTGTTTACAGGAAAATCAATTGCAACAAGTATCGAAAGAGCGATCCTTGCCCCAGATGCCTCAAGACAGTCAGAATATTAAAGATCCACATGCGTAACCAGTGTTTTAAAGGTGCATCTGATGAAAAAATCAACGAGGAAATTAACCAAGTGTATGAAATGGAAAGAAAGCTGACAGAAAACTTGGTATGTTTTCCTACGATAAAAATTTACTTTCATCTCTCATTGCACAAAATAATTTTTCCATTCACGCACCGGTTTAACAACAGTTTTTTGTGAAAGAACAGATGTTGTATCTCTATAATATGCAGAGCTTAAATTCTTAGCGGAAAATAATGTGAAAATGCACATTTTATAGCTGCAATTTTCGAAAATTACATGTACAATTACATAATAAAAATTAGGAGCGTTACTATATTTTTCACATGATTATCGCGAAAATTCTATTTTAGTTGGCAGCAGCGTTTTGGGGTATGCATCTCTCAGAAGGCTAAATACCCCTTCCTTAGGAGCTAAAATATCCCCCCGGAATTCGATTTTTGAAATTTTTTCCGTTTTTTTGCAATTTTTTGAATAATAATGGATAGAGCTTCAATGGAAAATGTTTAAAAATGATTTGATTGTCATACCACCATTTTTAGGACCATTTTTTATCTTGAAAAGTATTGCACCCCTAGAATTTTGCTGCGACTACAACCTTAATAAGAAAGATCTTCCATGCCTACTCAGGCAAATAGTTTAGCTTCTTAATTTTACTGAAAAATAAATTTATTTACTCAGACAGGTCAATATTCACCGATAGCTAAAGCTGCATCATATTAATGTACTTTAGAATTGGTGTTCAATATGATTTCAGATTATACTTAATTGGACATGTTCAAATAGCAAATGACTTAATTTAAAGCCAGAAAGACCAGAATAGTTCATTAAAAATCAAAAACCATTAAAAAAGCGAAAATATGTCATTTTTAAAGATTGATGCGAGAACCACTTGTTCTAAAACACTAAAGTTATTCATTTGAGATGGATATTTTCGATATCCAACTATTTCGCTAATATAGCTATTAAGATTTAAAGGTCGAAATTTGTAGTTTTATGGGCGAACCATAGAAAATAAGTTTTTGAAAGTTACTTCTGAATAACTTTGTAGCATGAGCTGGTTCATAGCACAATAGTCAAATAATCCTGTCTTCCATTTTAATGTATTGAATTATTTACTTGCTAATTAGAAATCATTCTTTTTAGTATGGTGACAACAAAGTTGAGATGACGGGGGATAGGAGGATTATTTCCTCGAAATTTTTTAGTTTGTTTATTCCTTTGCAAGGCTTGTCCAGAAGGAAAAGATTAAAAGTTACTGAAGCATGTGTGGTCGACAATAAGAATATGTCAATTTATTCAGCATGTTGCAGATTTCTCATTTTGTATTAGTTTGAACTGTCCAGATCATAGGTGGGCGGCAAGAAAATTCCGGGGGGGGGGGTGCAAGATTTTTTGAGGGTCAAAAAATGGCCTTAAAAATGGTGGTAAATTTTCAAAAATTGAATTCTGGGGGGTATTTTGATTTCTGGGGGGGCCATTTTGGTTTCTGGGGGTGCATACCCCCCAAACCCCCACGCCCAGATGTGGTCCAGATTTGTAAAGATAAAACTAACATGTGTATACTTGTATGATTTGTTTTTGAGATGCTCCAATAGTGACTATAAACGTGCATGATTTAGAAATTTGGGAACAACTTATTTTTTATAATTTTTCTTTAATAAATGGCTTAAAAATGTGCCTCGTATACTGCTCATCGAAAATGCCTGAGAAAACACTATTATTTTCCTTATCTACAAATTGTATCAAGACTTCCTCATCTCCCAAGTTTTCGAAATTTAAAAACACAGCAATGTTCCTACGCTCATCTGAGGTCCTGAAAAATCATTTCTTTGTATGCAGGTTATAACCTAAGCTTTTTTATTCAAAGGTTTTCCGTACCATTGAATTAAAAAATTGGGTGCTAAAAATGCCGAATTGTGAAGCAGACTGGCGTAATACGAGTCCTTAAAGATCGATGACGAATTCAAAAATCTATTTTACAACCCTGATTATAAACGATTAGACCAGGAATTGAGGAATAAAACGAAAGCCGGACAAATAACATTCGATGACAAGGAAAAGATCTACCGTATCTGCATTTCCATAATATTGGGCCAAAAGTTTCAAAGACCATCTGTCGCTAACAATTTGACCCTAGATGAGTACATGTCCGAGCGGAGCAATCTACAAGTGTTGGTGGCTGAGCACAAGACAGGACAACAAGGTCCCGCTACATTTGTACTGGACTCCGATGAAAAATTTTACTTCGAATATTACAGGATTCATATTCGTCCTAAACAGTATTCTAATCTATTTTAAGAATATGAATAAAAATTTTTTCCAACTTACTATGTAAAATATATTTTCACTGTAATAACAAAATTTTCTATTGATCCTTTACACCAGATTGCTTACGGTATATTTATTAACCAAAAAGTATATATACAGTGAATGCTTTATTATTATTAAAATGATTTTTCTTCATATTACTAATATCAAGATATTAATTTTTGAAACTTAATTATTAAAAGAATTAATCATAATTTAAATTTACTAATTATTAATAATTCAAAGTATTAATATTGTATAGTAATAATATGATATTTATAAAAATTTAATAAAATAAAAGGCTATATATTTCTATTCATGATTCAACAGATCGCTGATGTGAATTTATTAACCAAAAAATGTATGTTCGCTGTATGCTTTATTAATGATTTAGATGTTTTTCATGTCTTACTTTATTTCACATTAAATAAGATTTATAATACATACTTGTATTAATTTTTAATATATTCATTATATTATTAATAATTTATTAATTTATTTTACTATTCATCATTAATATATTTATTTTATTTTGCAATTTACTATTAATTAATAAAAATAAATATTACTATTATTAATAAATTAATTATTGGAATTACTCATTAATTAAAAGAAAAAGTATGTATAATTTTCAAGTAATCAATTAACGAAGATAAATTATGTATATTTAATAACCAAAAAATTGTATAATCATTATGAGCTTTATTAATCATTATAATACGTTTTCCTTCATAATACATTATTTTATATGTAATTTTGAAATTTACTATTAATTATTAAAAATAAATATTACTATTATTAATAAATTAATTATTGAAATTATTCTTCAATTAAAAGAAAAAATAGGTATAATTTCCAATTAACCAGTCAACGAAGATCAATTATAGATATTTAATAACCGAAAAAATGTATAATCATTATGAGCATTATTAATCATTGTAATAAGTTTTTCTTCATAATACAATAATTTTACATATTAATATGCTGTATTTATTTATTATTAGTATTGATATATTAATTATTCAAATTATCAGCTTAGGAATATAGTAATACAAACCATAACACTTACATTAAAAAAAAACTAAGGGATTAATCCATTATTTTAGGATTAATCGATCATTGGATGATTCTCTAAAAAAATACTTTTTCATCAATTTCACTGGATCGAAATTGAATGAGGCCGTGAAACACTTCAACATATTCCAATCAAAAGACCTCGCTAGGCGACGGGTATATACAACCACTGAAATCCGGCAATCCATCTCAATGCTCGGAGCACTGGAAAATGACAAGGAAACAAAGGCCAACGTTAATATGTACAATTCATTATAATTTAATTAAATGTTTTGCAAACATTAGCTTTATGATTTTCGGGTTAAACTATACATTTGTTATTTTTTATTGATTGAAAAAAGTTTTAAACAGTATTGCTCTATTCTATAATTCTTTCCCTAGTATCATTTTATTTAAAATTATACATATGTATCAAAATAACTAAAATTATAGATTACATCTAAATGTTATTGCAGAATTTAGGAATAAATGTTTAGTTTTTATCAAATTTAATTTTTTATTCAATTTGTTTTTTGAAACAACATAAAATATCTGTTTTTTAGATATACATGTTTAAAAGGAAACCTAGATATTTTGAATATGTAGATTAACATAGTAGCAAAGTAGGACTGATTAGGGGTCTCATAAATTGAGGCTCTTTTTAGGCAAAATGACGTCAAAACTTAGGTAAAATAGCAAAAAGTACATTAATGTACAGTGTTTGATTTTAGCTTAATTTTCGCCAAACATTATGGCTGTGTTTTCATCAGATGATTCTTGCCATTCATTTTGGCTATACTTTCATCATATTATCTTTAATTTTATCATTCTTGTAGTCTAGACATTAGAATGCATGTCTGATCATAAATATTTATGATGTTTTCAACAAAATTGAAATAAAATACTCGCACTCACTCAGACTTTTGGCGCTGCCCATTTATGCTGTATAGAATTTTGAATTAAAAACATAGTTATTAGTAAAACTTATTCCATTTTGTGTATTATCATATCAAATGTAGGATTATCTTGGCATTTTATTTTCTCGCAAAGGTACATGCAGCATTCCGAAGCAGTTTCGAAGAAACATTATGAGCCACCAAATCTACAATTAACCCGCAAAATTGTAGAAACAACTGATCAATTACTCTACGGACAAGGTAATTATACTCATATTTTACCTTTTTGTATATCATGACTACTTATAATGCAGAATTTACGTATACATAAGGTTCAATTTTATTCTTATAGGTCATGAATGTTCCTTAGATAATAATATATAATCCGCATCATTGAAGACATTTTGTTAAAAAAAGATTAGCTTTTAATAAACCGTCTCTAGATATAATGTTAGAAATACTGCACATAAATTATTATTGAACGCCAAACAGCATTTAATATGACGGTAAAAGTATTCACAGCAATCTTATTTTACTAATTTTAGTTATCCTAGGTCTTAATATGTAACCAAAATCTTTGACGTCAAATAATATGACTTCTGCCATCAAAATCAGAATTTAAATGATTCATGCATTTCTACAACTAAAATCACTTAATTTTTAATAAATCATATTTTTTCGATACTTTTTAAGCAATTTAGATTATGACTTTCCCATTATTACTATAAATGAGATCAACGATATTTTCCGGTAAAATTGAGTCTAATGATTCTTATTAGTTTACCATATTCAAAAAGTGTAAAAATATTAATTTGTATGTTGTTCAATTTACTGCAATTTAAATGTTTTTTAGCATATCTATACTTTTAAATATTTTTTTGCACATCTATTGTAGAATTAATACATATTTATCAATTTAAACAAAAAAAAGTGTAATTATTCCAGGTTTAATTTCTTTTTAATAAAACATCAGACGATCTTATATTAAACCTAAACCATAATCAATACATTTTTAATCCTCATCTAATAATTATTCTAAATATTTAATTCATTATATTTAATAAATAATTACTTCACATTTTATTCAGTTGATAGACAGCAACCCAAATTTACGAAATCTCTCAAAGACTTGAAGGTCAATGAGGGGGAATTGGTTCAATTTGAATGCTCATTTAAAGGCATACCCCGTCCAAGAATACAATGGCTAAAAAACGATGAATATCTAATTCCCGCCGAAAATATGGCAACTTCTTTAGCATCCGACTTTGCCACCTTGACCATTGCAATGGTATTAATGGCGGACGCAGGCTAGTATTCATGCCAAGCATGCAATGCAAGCGGCTTCCAAACTACCAAGGCACGACTTACAGTCAGAGGTACATCCTTCTGATTTTTCTTAAAATTATATCGAATATTTCAGTTTAAAATTGTATAATTTGTTACGAACAAAAAAATCTGACACCGTTTCCCTTATTTATTCCTAAATTATTTATTATAAATTTCACCTGAAAAAGAGTACTTGTGATAAGCAACAATACTAACTATTTTGCTAAATGTGTTCATATTCGATAATATCTTACATTTCAAGGAAATAAATGACTATGTGTATTAAACTTCCATCAAACATGCACCCAACCAATCATTATAATTGAATAATCATGTCAAAAAGACAATGTAATATGTGAATTCATGCAAATCAGTACATTATTTCATTATGAGAAGCTTAATGAATTATAGAAACTGGGAGTGGCGGCAATGACGATGGCAATTTTGATGAAGATGGCGATGATGATAACAGCAGCTGCGACAACAAAGACGACAAAGACAACAGCAATAAAGATGAAGATGTTGGCAATGACGTCATTGTTGTAGGTTGCGACAACAATGACGGCACTGGCAATGATGACGAAAACGGCGGAAGCAGTGATAGCAACGATGGCGATGAAGAGGATTGTAGCCTCAACAACGACAACAGCAATGACTTTTACAGTCTGACTGATGTCGTGCCTTGTGTAAAAGCCTATAGCCACAGAACACCAACGCCATTGTTATTTTCAAACAATGGTAAATAATTGTAGTTCATATAGTTAACATTTAATTGGTTAAATTTGATAGGTAATAAATTAATGTTTTTATGTTTCTCAATAAGGTTATGCAGAGTTCATTGGAATACCTCGTTCTCTTTTGTGATTACTCTCGCTTTGACCAACGTTCTAGATGTCTAATTCTATTTTATTTATGCACTATATTGTAGTCTTAACTATAGAAACACAGTAGGCCTCGATCTTAGTGTAGGGTGTCAGACGTATTATCAATGGATCCTAAAATAAGCTTATCCTGAACCCAAATTAAGTCCAAAAACATGTTTTAATGCTGAAATGGCAGAAAAATTCATGTACTCGTAAAACAACACCCTCTAATTCATGTGAAGGGAATTATTGAAAGTGGTATTTAAATAAACTGAAATATTCGAATTTTTAAATAAATAATTTATGAGCAATTATATCGCTCTAATTTTAATTTACCTGTTATTATTTAATTATAAATTATTTCTAATTGTTATGCTGAAAGTAGTATAACAATAAATTTACAGTATTTATGTTTAGAATCTGGCGACAATTCGTTTGAAAGAGCCTGCGATCCATCCGGAGTCGTTAGTTTTCTTATGAATGATGGTAAATGATATTTAACATATTTTCAATTATATAATCATTGAAATTAATAACTAATAATTAATTTACAAAAGTGAATAGTAATATTAATAAATAACAAAATTATTCATATATTTCCCCTTATTATTAGACAGGAACTTAGTTTTTTTAACACCTGAAGTGTATATTAATAATTGAAAGAGTAACCTAAAAATACAAAATTAATAAGTTATTTAGTGAAATAATTATATTGCAGTAAATTTTCGGATAACGCCTAAAATCCTACTTTAATTTAGCCTATTTATTTTAAATATTAATATTTAGCATAGAATGTCATACAAAATATAAGACAATATATTACTTCAAATGTTAAAATGTAATAAAATATACTTATATTTCAAGTGATGATGTATTTTAAATTCTTATATATTTAGTATTACAATATAATGAATTCATGTAGTATTCAATTTCTAAAACTTGTATTAAATCCATTTTAGGAAAACCAGAAGTTTGTCACAAACCGGTAATAACTTGCTGTACTTCTGAATCTGTATGTCTTCAGTGGACTTCGGATGAATCTATCATATCCTATGATGTAAGCGGATATTTCATTGAATTCATGGAGATATCATCAGACAAAAATTGGACGCTTGCCACAACTGAAACAGTCGCTCAGTCACCACACATAATCAGGGGCCTCAATTCATCCTCCACATACATATTCCGAGTCTCGGCAAAGAATGCCCGAGGAATCGGACTTCCTAGTTGGCCTTCGGATCCAGTTACCCTGCCTGCTTCACATAAAGGCAATTACAGTACATTAAACTAAAACTAATTTAGCAATCAATTTACCTGATTTACTCAAGGTACATAAAATCTGTCTTAGTCCTTTTTATATTATTAGAAAAATGTATATTTATTCAATTCAGATTTTATTGCATTTCCTCTATTTTGAACAAAACATTTATTAATCTTGTGATACAGCCAAAACTATTTCAAAATATTTTTTATCACCAGCACATGTATCAATACAACAAAATGTAAACATTATTTTTCAAATTTTTATATTAGCTGTGGTCACACATGGGCGTGGGGGTTTGGGGGGTGTGCATTCCCCCAGAAGTTGAAATACCCCCCCCCAGAAATCAAAAAACCCCCCAGAAAAAATTATTTTTGCTTTTTTAGCAATTTTTTGATGCCATTGGATAGTGCTCTACGACAAACATCGAAAAATGGTTTTTTTACGCCATGCAAACACTTTTAAGATAATTTTTGACCTTTAAAATTTTTTTCACCCCCCTGAAATTTTTTCACCCCTCCCCCAGAATTTCGGTGCTGCCCACCTATGGCTGTAGTACCAATGCGCTAAACGTACTTAATGACATTTCTCTATACATGAATACGTAATCCCGGCAAGTTTAAGCCTGAAAGTAAATATTACTTATCAATCTCTTCAAAAATAAGTTAATACATTTGTAATATATGAGGAATGTTTTACATTAACTCCATTATTAATTCATTTATCTAGATTTTTATTTTATAGATACTGCGTATTTATCCGTTCTGGATAAGTTCCGTCAAGCACGAAATTCAGCTAGACTGAAGAGCTTGATATCAGGTAACTTATGGTTAACTCTTAATTGTACATTATCTTAAGCTATGTTCTTAAACCTTATTAATTCCATCATTGTATTACTCATATCTTTATATTAACATTTTTTTTAATTTAAAGTTTTTTGGCTAAATATTGTATATATTTTTTGTAACCTTAAATTAATGCTATTGCTAAACCGAATATGTTTTCTGCAAATTTTTTCTATTTAAGATGTATTTATACGAGGTTTTTTGAGATTTATTAATACCTATAGTAGAAGGAATACAAACTTGTTCTGGTCCTAGGAATATGCCTTCTGTAACTGTTCTCTAGAATTGTTAAATAAAAAATTGTTCATTTCTAAAATATAAATAAGTATATGTTTTATGTAAATCCATAAAATGTATGCTAACTCTTATTATTTCATATACGTTTTATATCAAAAGCTAACTATACCTTTTTTACGAAATGCCTTTATTCCAAAAAAATGTCCAAAATTTTTCTTCAAATCAATAGGTTTTGAATTAAAATTGACGATAAATAACGATAATTTGGTTCAATTTGTGCCAACGAACAATTTTTTTACTGAAACTTTTGACAATTTTTGCATAATATAAGACCCCCTTTATATGGTAAATTCTGCATTATAAGCGATTTCTCATATTTAGCTACTCATTTTTCACCTATCCGCGACCATAATCGTCTAATGCAAATATCAATGGAGCAATCTTGGCCAGGACTACAAATTCGTCAAAATCTGCCAATATTAAACAGAGGTGTTTTTACAACGAAAGCTTTCATGAAAGACGAAATTATATGCGATTACAAAGGCCAACTCTTTAAAAAGACTCAGTTCGACGCCATTTTAAACAGCGTCACAGATGAAGATCTTAGAAGGATAATGTCTGCGTAAATTATATTAAGATTTTTACTAGTGCATCTTTTTTATTGATGAAATTTATACAATAATAGCATCGTATATAGAATTTTATAATTTATTATTTATTTAGCAATACAGTTTTATTTAGAAAGTATTTATCAAGTTGAAATTTTTATCATTTTACGTAAAAATATTTTTTTTAATAATATTATACAAATAAGTACATAATTGATATATTATTTATTTACTTGTAACTGGATATCTTTATAATTATTTTTAATCTTAATTAAAAAACATTATATTTTATTAATCGATAAAATTTTTAAATTAATAATACAAAATAGGAAAAAATAACAGTGAAATAGATAATAAAACAGAATAAGTTGGCTTAAAATATTTATTTTTAATTATAGTAATTACTCATTTTATTTCATGATAAATGTTATTAAAATCAAATTCAAATAGTAATTACAATTATAATAATCTAAATAATTATGATAGGAAAAAAATAATGTATAATTTTAAATGCATTAAGGTAACAATAATTAATCTGAGTTTAAATAAAATTCTGATGAATAAAAAATTAATCATTAATTAACAAAATTATTGTTGATACAATTAATAACAATAACTGTGCATTTATATCAGTAATTTTATTATTTAATAAAATAATAAATGCAATTATGAAGAGTAATATAAAAAATATCTTGATAATTAATAATTACAATTATCAAATGCAATATAAATAATAATAAAAAACTGAAATATTCATACTGTATAAGTATAATATTAAAATTAATAATATTCATTATAATACTGTTCATAATAGTTTTCATAAAAATTTATGATAATAATAATAATAATAATATTAATAATATTATTAATAATAATATTGATAATAATATCATTACGCTTTGTCCATCTATCGCTTAATTTGTTATATTCTTATGAATTGTGGCCATGCTTTGACATATATAAATAGACAATCGCACAATACGTCTTGCGAACGTCTTACATATCTACATAAGAAATTTTAACGTCTCAATCAAACATAACCTAATGAATTAGCTGCATTCTAATGCAGGAAGCTCCGCATTTCGAATATGCATAATCCCTTGGTTATGATTTATATAATTAAGCTTACGTCGAGTAAAGCTGCAAAATTTTTCAATTGTCAAAATTATCAGATATGTGTCTAATATAAGATTTTTGCATTTCCCTGCATTAAAAAGCTCAAATCTCCAGTGTTTTACGTCAATGTATTAATCAAAATTACAGTTTAATAACGATATCAGAAAGTTTGCTGCATCGTTAGAACTGTAAGCCATTTGTTAAAATTTATATAATTACGCCTACGTCACGTTAAGATGTAGAATTCTTTAATTTTCATAAATATCAGATATGTGTCTAATATGAGATTTTTGCATTTTCCAGCATTAAAAAACTCAAATTTCCAGGTTTTTTATGTCATTGTTTTAATCAAAACTAGAGTTTAATACCAATATCAGAAAGTTTTGCTGCATATCTTATCATCTAAGAGATTCAAAACCAAGATTATGAGGATAAAAATGACAAAACATTTTGGCGTGTCTCGCCAGTTTTATTTTCTATTACAAATCGTTTGTAAGGTAACACTTAGCTCTTAAAATGGTAAAATCGCGGAACTCTAAGGCGTTATGTAGGTGGCAATGAAAGCATACGTGGGCAGCAAGAAAATTCTGGAGGGGGGTGTAAGATTTTTTGAAGGTCCAAAAATGGCCTTAAAAATGGTGGTATGGCGATAAAAACACCATTTTTCGACGTTTCTCATCAAGCACTATCCATTGGCATCAAAAAATTGCAGAAAAAACGAAAAAAATTTTCAAAAATTGATTTCCAGGGGGTATTTTAATTTCTGGGGGATATATTTTGGTTTCTGAGGGGTGCATACCCCCAAGCTCCCCCACGCACAGGTGTGAATGAAAGTATTGCGATTCTACAAGCTTTAACCTCCCTACATAAGATTAAAGGGTCACGCACACATGTGAGCAAAGGGTATGCAATGCACCCCAAGAAGGCCGTATGTCTATTAACCCCAGATTTTTAATTATTTCCTATTTCTTTATTACTTTTTTGAATAGCAGTAACAAAGAAGTTATTCAAGAACTAGACGGTTTTGCTTACATAATTTGGAGTTTAGAATGAATATATGTATATCACAAAATACTCCAGAATATTGGATTTAGTTTGTCGACAAACGCCCAGAAATACCTATATTTTAACCAAGCTTGTAACTCTCCTCGAGATACCAACATACGACTTCAAAGTAGACAAATCCCACCCCTGAAATCAGATCCTGAATACGTTGCTGGAAATTGTTATACATACAAAGTAAAGGGTATTTCAATTTTTGATATCCAGGTCCAACTTATAACAATCAAGATTTGATGCTATTTCAACTTTTTTTAAAATTAAGATTAGTAAAAACGTAGATAATTGCTTGAAAACGCAATGAGCGTTTCCATAATGCGTCTATCTAAAATCCATGAACTGGAAGTAGCTACCTGCCATTTATGGCAATTGTATTTATTCTAATTATATTGTAGTACATTTAAAACAACTTTCTTCCGCACACATTGAGGCAAACACGTCTGATAATTTAACGTGAATTATTCAAGTAAACAAAGATATAGAAAATTTAAAAATTAATTCTCATGTTCATTGATCAATGTTTAAATTTACTTTTGGAGTATTAAATAAAATTGGAATATTCTCATTCTATTGTGAAATTTAAGTAAGTATCCAAGATACCAACTCGTATACCTCAAGCTTAGAATAGTTTTTTTTGCAATAAACCCGTGTTATTTTCTACACACTACCATTCTTAGAATATTTTTTGATCTTTGGAAAAGCTTCCCCCTCCTACTCTGCCAGGAATTTGGTGCTGCTCACCTAATCCACCTAACCTCACCTATTAAAAGAAGAACTTTCAGCTAAAAGCAAACGTTGGCAGCACAAAAATTCAGAGGGGCTGCAAGATTTTTCATAGGTAAAAAATAGCCTTAAAAATGGTTGAATGGCGAAAAAACAACATTATTCGAAGTTTCACATTGAGCACTATCTATTTTCATCAAAAAAATTGCGAAAAACGAAAAAAATTTCAAAAATTGAATTCTCGGAAGGGGTATTTTGATTTCTTGGATGGGTATTTTCGTTTCTCGGGGGGGGGGTGCACACCCCCACGCACAGGTGTGGCTAAGAGGCGCTACACCATCCATGGACATCTAATTATCGCAATAAATGCAAAATATCGTAAGTTAATTTATATATTTCATTTTTTAATTTGGAAAAATTCAGTACCTCGTTCAACGGAATTCTAAGTACACCACATTGTAAATCATTTTTAAACATGAAATAGTAAAATGCAGACCAAATCTACATATATCTAGACTAATCTTGCAAAACTCCATAAATAAACTCAACTACCCTCAACATGTTTATATTTTATATTGTTCTTGTATTAATAAGTACGAATAAAGCTAACATAATTACTGTGTTACCTATTTAACAAAGCTTTTACTAATTTCCTTAAGATGGAATCAGTAAGCGTAATCACACAATGTTTTGGTATTTAGTATGATTTTGAATATTCGTTATACCTCTCTCCAAAGCGAAAAAATAGATAATACTGAAATACATACTTGTTATTGTCTTTATTTTATGCAAAACAATCTAATATTGTTGTTCTCAGAATCACGGACCATTCCAAATAGATGAATAAATATAGCCACTTTAACATAACTACAACAAAAATATGAGTAAATTCTTAATCGAAAAGCAAAATTTGGCTAGATTTACCAATTTCAGGTTATTTATTTTTTTATGATTTGTGTATAATCTGTTCAAACCACTGAAAACCTCACGGTCGCATTTGCAAGATGGAACCCTAAGACCGCAAACGTAAGTAGTATTCATTATATCCAACTATGTCTACACGCTATATCTTACAAGTACATACACGTACATACAATATACCTACATAGATACCTCTTTTAGCTGAAAGTTCTTCTTTTAATAGGTGAGGTTAGGTGGATTAGGTGAGCAGCACCAAATTCCTGGCAGAGTAGGAGGGGGAAGCTTTTCCAAAGATCAAAAAATATTCTAAGAATGGTAGTGTGTAGAAAATAACACGGGTTTATTGCAAAAAAAACTATTCTAAGCTTGAGGTATACGAGTTGGTATCTTGGATACTTACTTAAATTTCACAATAGAATGAGAATATTCCAATTTTATTTAATACTCCAAAAGTAAATTTAAACATTGATCAATGAACATGAGAATTAATTTTTAAATTTTCTATATCTTTGTTTACTTGAATAATTCACGTTAAATTATCAGACGTGTTTGCCTCAATGTGTGCGGAAGAAAGTTGTTTTAAATGTACTACAATATAATTAGAATAAATACAATTGCCATAAATGGCAGGTAGCTACTTCCAGTTCATGGATTTTAGATAGACGCATTATGGAAACGCTCATTGCGTTTTCAAGCAATTATCTACGTTTTTACTAATCTTAATTTTAAAAAAAGTTGAAATAGCATCAAATCTTGATTGTTATAAGTTGGACCTGGATATCAAAAATTGAAATACCCTTTACTTTGTATGTATAACAATTTCCAGCAACGTATTCAGGATCTGATTTCAGGGGTGGGATTTGTCTACTTTGAAGTCGTATGTTGGTATCTCGAGGAGAGTTACAAGCTTGGTTAAAATATAGGTATTTCTGGGCGTTTGTCGACAAACTAAATCCAATATTCTGGAGTATTTTGTGATATACATATATTCATTCTAAACTCCAAATTATGTAAGCAAAACCGTCTAGTTCTTGAATAACTTCTTTGTTACTGCTATTCAAAAAAGTAATAAAGAAATAGGAAATAATTAAAAATCTGGGGTTAATAGACATACGGCCTTCTTGGGGTGCATTGCATACCCTTTGCTCACATGTGTGCGTGACCCTTTAATCTTATGTAGGGAGGTTAAAGCTTGTAGAATCGCAATACTTTCATTCACACCTGTGCGTGGGGGAGCTTGGGGGTATGCACCCCTCAGAAACCAAAATATATCCCCCAGAAATTAAAATACCCCCTGGAAATCAATTTTTGAAAATTTTTTTCGTTTTTTCTGCAATTTTTTGATGCCAATGGATAGTGCTTGATGAGAAACGTCGAAAAATGGTGTTTTTATCGCCATACCACCATTTTTAAGGCCATTTTTGGACCTTCAAAAAATCTTACACCCCCCTCCAGAATTTTCTTGCTGCCCACGTATGCTTTCATTGCCACCTACATAACGCCTTAGAGTTCCGCGATTTTACCATTTTAAGAGCTAAGTGTTACCTTACAAACGATTTGTAATAGAAAATAAAACTGGCGAGACACGCCAAAATGTTTTGTCATTTTTATCCTCATAATCTTGGTTTTGAATCTCTTAGATGATAAGATATGCAGCAAAACTTTCTGATATTGGTATTAAACTCTAGTTTTGATTAAAACAATGACATAAAAAACCTGGAAATTTGAGTTTTTTAATGCTGGAAAATGCAAAAATCTCATATTAGACACATATCTGATATTTATGAAAATTAAAGAATTCTACATCTTAACGTGACGTAGGCGTAATTATATAAATTTTAACAAATGGCTTACAGTTCTAACGATGCAGCAAACTTTCTGATATCGTTATTAAACTGTAATTTTGATTAATACATTGACGTAAAACACTGGAGATTTGAGCTTTTTAATGCAGGGAAATGCAAAAATCTTATATTAGACACATATCTGATAATTTTGACAATTGAAAAATTTTGCAGCTTTACTCGACGTAAGCTTAATTATATAAATCATAACCAAGGGATTATGCATATTCGAAATGCGGAGCTTCCTGCATTAGAATGCAGCTAATTCATTAGGTTATGTTTGATTGAGACGTTAAAATTTCTTATGTAGATATGTAAGACGTTTGCAAGACGTATTGTGCGATTGTCTATTTATATATGTCAAAGCATGGCCACAATTCATAAGAATATAACAAATTAAGCGATAGATGGACAAAGCGTAATGATATTATTATCAATATTATTATTAATAATATTATTAATATTATTATTATTATTATTATCATAAATTTTTATGAAAACTATTATGAACAGTATTATAATGAATATTATTAATTTTAATATTATACTTATACAGTATGAATATTTCAGTTTTTTATTATTATTTATATTGCATTTGATAATTGTAATTATTAATTATCAAGATATTTTTTATATTACTCTTCATAATTGCATTTATTATTTTATTAAATAATAAAATTACTGATATAAATGCACAGTTATTGTTATTAATTGTATCAACAATAATTTTGTTAATTAATGATTAATTTTTTATTCATCAGAATTTTATTTAAACTCAGATTAATTATTGTTACCTTAATGCATTTAAAATTATACATTATTTTTTTCCTATCATAATTATTTAGATTATTATAATTGTAATTACTATTTGAATTTGATTTTAATAACATTTATCATGAAATAAAATGAGTAATTACTATAATTAAAAATAAATATTTTAAGCCAACTTATTCTGTTTTATTATCTATTTCACTGTTATTTTTTCCTATTTTGTATTATTAATTTAAAAATTTTATCGATTAATAAAATATAATGTTTTTTAATTAAGATTAAAAATAATTATAAAGATATCCAGTTACAAGTAAATAAATAATATATCAATTATGTACTTATTTGTATAATATTATTAAAAAAAATATTTTTACGTAAAATGATAAAAATTCAACATATAATCATTCTTAGTATTTGAGTATTATTTGTTTAATTCTTATTTTTTCTTATTATTAATTTTACTTTATAAATTATATTGATGGAATAATATCATTTATTTTTATTATGATTAAAAATAATAATAAAGCTTTTTAGTTACAAATAAGTAAATAATATATATAATAATCAATGTAATTCTTTATACTTTGTGAATATTGAAATAAATAATCATCCATTAATTAAAGTAAAGGTAATAATAATAATAATATTAAGATTACTAATAATGATAATATAATAATAATATTAATAATATTTATAAATAGAAAAAAATTAAAATAATAAAAATATTACAAATAATATGAATATTAATTAGAATAATCAGATTGATACCATTATTAAAAATAATATCAATAGTAGGGATAATAATAAGGAAATATTAAAAAAAATATTAGGTGGTAATAAGAACATGAATAAAATTTTACTATTATAATACGTAGTCTTGATATTGACAGATTTGACTAGGATAATATTAACAAAATGAGTATTATGAAAAATTGCAGTGTTAAAATTAATCATTATTTTACTTAATTAACTTGTTAATTATTATTAATTTTTTATTGAGAGTTATATTATAAAGATAGATATACCAAGAAATATGAATTATGAGCCCTCATATTTAAGATAATAGTAATATAAGAAATATTTTGCTTTTATTTCTAAATCTTTTATTAATTTAAGTCAATGTGACTGAAATATAGTCGTTTTTATCATCGTTATTATTACTGATTTTATTGTTATAATTATTAATAATAATCAAAATATTTTTAATACAAATATAAATATAGATATTAATATTTATAATGTAACTTATAATAATTATATACAGATTAACCGCATTATTGGAGTCAATAGCAATACTATCATTAAAAATAATATAATATGATATATAAAATAAGTTAAGAAATATAAGAATTAGTTTTACTGTTTATGTCATGTAATTTGGTTATTGATTTTATTAAAATAAAATAAATATTATTAAAAACATGATTATCGTGTTTAATAAAATTATAAATAATTTAAAAGCTAATTGATAACACATAAATACATCTTAAACCATATTCATCTTGAAATAAAAAACAATAATAAACAATATTACAAAATCAAATCTTAAGAACTGTTGATTATGATACATTACTTGCATGATATTTTTAATAACCAAAATATTAGATTGATTGTATTTAAGAATCATTTATTATTTTTTAAAAAAATTAGGATGTGATAACTATATTATTACTAAAAATATTAATATTCCCAATAATAATAATAAAAAAAGATTAATAAAAAGAATAATATCTACAATGCAAATAATAATTAAAAAAATAATATTAATAAGAAGATTTGAAGAATTATTAAAAACAAGAACACCTATAAAAAGATGCTCTTATAAAATTAATACTAAATTCATTATTATTAATTACTGAAATAATTATGAATGTTTTTAATAATAAATAAATAGTATTATAAACAAAAATGATTTTAAAGTTGTTTATATTAAAATAATAAAACAAAATTAGTTAATTATTATTTATGAGCTATCATATGTGCAACATTGGTAATAAAAATGGGATTACGCTTTTATTTTCAAATCAGTTGTTAATTAAACTAGAGGTAAATGAATAATTTTAATAATAAAAACAATACTAGTAATATTAATATTAATAATAATGTCATACAAAACATTGGCTTGATATCATATGCTTCTCTTTGACTTCTTGAGCGCCTTCAAAATTCCAATCTATTCACACGCACACTTAAGTGTTTGGCCTTGAGTGCTCATAAATTCATCACCGTAATTCCAAAACAACTGCGTTAATGTCGGTATGTCTGTCGAAGCGAAAAATATTACAAAGATATCCCCCGTGGATGTCCGTCTTGGTGAAGGCTTAACGCTCATGTGCATGCTACAATGGTTGATAAGACGTCCAAAACGTGATGGTTTGCCTGCAGGGGGTTCTTTGTGCGCATCTATCGTGTACCATCGTCCGTCAAAATGGAAATCCAATCTATATCTAAACCCAAAACAACCTTTAATGCATATCTATGTGTTCTTTAATAAAATATATTTTAATCAATTAATTGAAAAAGTTTAGCATAGCTTATAGAAAACTTGATAAAAGAAACGAATATGGTAAAGTTAAAAGACTTTATAAAATTTCAATTGATAAATACTTTCTAAATAAAACTGTATTGCTAAATAAATAATAAATTATAAAATTCTATATACAATGCTATTATTGTATAAATTTCATCAATAAAAAAGATGCACTAGTAAAAATCTTAATATAATTTACGCAGACATTATCCTTCTAAGATCTTCATCTGTGACGCTGTTTAAAATGGCGTGGAACTGAGTCTTTTTAAAGAGTTGGCCTTTGTAATCCCATATAATTTCGTCTTTCATGAAAGCTTTCGTTGTAAAAACACCTCTGTTTAATATTGGCAGATTTTGACAAATTTGTAGTCCTGGCCAAGATTGCTCCATTGATATTTGCATTAGACGATTATGGTCGCGGATTGGTGAAAAATGAGTAGCTAAATATGAGAATTCGCTTATAATGCAGAATTTACCATATAAAGGGGGTCTTATATTATGCTAAAATTGTCAAAAGTTTCAGTAAAAAAATTGTTCGTTGGCACAAATTGAACCAAATTATCGTTATTTATCGTCAATTTTAATTCAAAACCTATTAATTTGAAGAAAAATTTTGGACATTTTTTTGGAATAAAGGCATTTCGTAAAAAAGGTATAGTTAGCTTTTGATATAAAACGTATATGAAATAATAAGAGTTAGCATACATTTTATGGATTTACATAAAACATATACTTATTTATATTTTAGAAATGAACAATTTTTTATTTAACAATTTAGAGAACAGTTACAGACAGAAGGCATATTCCTAGGACCAGAACAAGTTTGTATTCCTTCTACTATAGGTATTATTAAATCTCAAAAAACCTCGTATAAATACATCTTGAATAGAAAAAATTTGCAGAAAAACATATACTCGGTTTAGCAATAGCATTAATTTAAGGTTACAAAAAATATATACAATATTTAGCCAAAAAACTTTAAATTAAAAAAAATGCTAATATAAAGATATGAGTAATACAATGATGGAATTAATAAGGTTTAAGAACATAGCTTAAGATAATGTACAATTAAGAGTTAACCATAAGTTACCTGATATCAAGCCCTTCAGTCTAGCAGAATTTCGTGCTTGACGGAACTTATCCAGAACGGATAAATACGCAGTATCTATAAAATAAAAATCTAGATAAATGAATTAATAATGGAGTTAATGTAAAACATTCCTCATATATTACAAATGTATTAACTTATTTTTGAAGAGATTGATAAGTAATATTTACTTTCAGGCTTAAACTTGCCGGGATTACGTATTCATGTATACAGAAACGTCATTAAGTACGTTTAGCGCATTGGTACTACAGCCATAGGTGGGCAGCACCGAAATTCTGGGGGAGGGGTGAAAAAATTTCAGGGGGTGAAAAAAATTTTAAAGGTCAAAAATTATCTTAAAAGTGTTTGCATGGCGTAAAAAAACCATTTTTCGATGTTTGTCGTAGAGCACTATCCAATGGCATTTAAAAATTGCTAAAAAAGCAAAAATAATTTTTTCTGGGGGGTTTTTTGATTTCTAGGGGGGTATTTCAACTTCCATAGGATATGATAGATTCATCCGAAGTCCACTGAAGACATACAGATTCAGAAGTACAGCAAGTTATTACTGGTTTGTGACAAACTTCTGGTTTTCCTAAAATGAATTTAATACAAGCTTTAGAAATTGAATACTACATGAATTCATTATATTGTAATACTAAATATATAAGAATTTAAAATACATCATCACTTGAAATATAAGTATATTTTATTACATTTTAACATTTGAAGTAATATATTGTCTTATATTTTGTATGACATTCTATGCTAAATATTAATATTTAAAATAAATAGGCTAAATTAAAGTAGGATTTTAGGCGTTATCCGAAAATTTACTGCAATATAATTATTTCACTAAATAACTTATTAATTTTGTATTTTTAGGTTACTCTTTCAATTATTAATATACACTTCAGGTGTTAAAAAAACTAAGTTCCCGTCTAATAATAAGGGGAAATATTTGAATAATTTTGTTATTTATTAATATTACTATTCACTTTTGTAAATTAATTATTAGTTATTAATTTCAATGATTATATAATTGAAAATATGTTAAATATCATTTACCATCATTCATAAGAAAACTAACGACTCCGGATGGATTGCAGGCTCTTTCAAACGAATTGTCGCCAGATTCTAAACATAAATACTGCAAATTTATTGTTATACTACTTTCAGCATAACAATTAGAAATAATTTATAATTAAATAATAACAGATAAATTAAAATTGGAGCGATATAATTGCTTATAAATTATTTATTTAAAAATTCGAATATTTCAGTTTATTTAAATACCACTTTCAATAATTTGCTTCACATGAATTAGAGAGTGTTGTTTTACGAGTACATGAATTTTTCTGCCATTTCAGCATTAAAACATGTTTTTGGACTTAATTTGGGTTCAAGATAAGCTTATTTTAGGATCCATTGATAATACGTCTGACACCCTACACTAACATCGAGGCCTACTGTGTTTCTATAGTTAAGACTACAATATAGTGCATAAATAAAATAAAATTAGACATCTAGAACGTTGGTCAAAACGAGAGTAATCACAAAAGAGAACGAGGTATTCCAATGAACTCTGCATAACCTTATTGAGAAACATAAAAACATTAATTTATTACCTATCAAATTTAATCAATTAAATGTTAACTATATGAATTACAATTATTTACCATTGTTTGAAAATAACAATGGCGTCGGTGTTCTGTGGCTATAGGCTTTTACACAAGGCACGACATCAGTCAGATTGTAAAAGTCATTGCTGTTGTCGTCGTTGAGGCTACAATCCTCTTCATTGCTGTCGTTGCTATCACTGCTGCCGCCGTTTTCGTCATCATTGCCAATGCCGTCATTGTTGTCACAACCGACAACAATGACGTCATTGCCAACATCTTCATCTTTATTGCTGTTGTCTTTGTCGTCTTTGTTGTCGCAGCTGCTGTTATCATCATCGCCATCTTCATCAAAATTGCCATCGTCATTGCCGCCACTCCCAGTTTCTATAATTGATTAAGCTTCTCATAATGAAATAATGTACTGATTTGCATGAATTCACATATTACATTGTCTTTTTGACATGATTATTCAATTATAATGATTGGTTGGGTGCATGTTTGATGGAAGTTTAATACACATAGTCATTTATTTCCTTGAAATGTAAGATATTATCGAATATGAACACATTTAGCAAAATAGTTAGTATTGTTGCTTATCACAAGTACTCTTTTTCAGGTGAAATTTATAATAAATAATTTAGGAATAAATAAGGGAAACGGTGTCAGATTTTTTTGTTCGTAACAAATTATACAATTTTAAACTGAAATATTCGATATAATTTTAAGAAAAATCAGAAGGATGTACCTCTGACTGTAAGTCGTGCCTTGGTAGTTTGGAAGCCGCTCGCATTGCATGCTTGGCATGAATACTCGCCTGCGTCCGCCATTGATACCATTGCAATGGTCAAGGTGGCAAAGTCGGATGCCAAAGAAGTTGCCATATTTTTGGCGGGAATTAGATATTCATCGTTTTTTAGCCATTGTATTCTTGGACGGGGTATGCCTTTAAATGAGCATTCAAATTGAACCAATTCCCCCTCATTGACCTTCAAGTCTTTGAGAGATTTTGTAAATTTGGGTTGCTGTCTATCAACTGAATAAAATGTGAAATAATTATTTATTAAATATAATGAATTAAATATTTAGAATAATTATTAGATGAGGATTAAAAATGTATTGATTATGGTTTAGGTTTAATATAAGATCGTCTGATGTTTTATTAAAAAGAAATTAAACCTGGAATAATTACACTTTTTTTTGTTTAAATTGATATATATGTATTAATTCTACAATAGATGTGCAAAAAAATATTTAAAAGTATAGATATGCTAAAAAACATTTAAATTGCAGTAAATTGAACAACATACAAATTAATGTTTTTATACTTTTTGAATATGGTAAACTAATAAGAATCATTAGACTCAATTTTACCGGAAAATATCGTTGATCTCATTTATAGTAATAATGGGAAAATCATAATCTAAATTGCTTAAAAAGTATCGAAAAAATATGATTTATTAAAAATTAAGTGATTTTAGTTGTAGAAATGCATGAATCATTTAAATTCTGATTTTGATGGCAGAAGTCATATTATTTGACGTCAAAGATTTTGGTTACATATTAAGACCTAGGATAACTAAAATTAGTAAAATAAGATTGCTGTGAATACTTTTACCGTCATATTAAATGCTGTTTGGCGTTCAATAATAATTTATGTGCAGTATTTCTAACATTATATCTAGAGACGGTTTATTAAAAGCTAATCTTTTTTTAACAAAATGTCTTCAATGATGCGGATTATATATTATTATCTAAGGAACATTCATGACCTATAAGAATAAAATTGAACCTTATGTATACGTAAATTCTGCATTATAAGTAGTCATAATATACAAAAAGGTAAAATATGAGTATAATTACCTTGTCCGTAGAGTAATTGATCAGTTGTTTCTACAATTTTGCGGGTTAATTGTAGATTTGGTGGCTCATAATGTTTCTTCAAAACTGCTTCGGAATGCTGCATGTACCTTTGCGAGAAAATAAAATGCCTAGATAATCCTACATTTAATATGATAATACACAAAATGGAATAATTTTTACTAATAACTATATTTCTTAATTCAAAATTCTATACAGCATAAATGGGCAGCACCAAAGTCTGAGTGAGTGCGAGTATTTTATTTCAATTTTGTTGAAAACATCATAAATATTTATGATCAGGCTTATGCATTCTAATGTCTAGACTACAAGAATGATAAAATTAAAGATATGATGAAAGTATAGCCAAAATGAATGGCAAGAATCATCTGATGAAAACACAGCCATAATGTTTGGCAAAAATTAAGCTAAAATCAAACACTGTACATTAATGTACTTTTTGCTATTTTACCTAAGTTTTGATCATTTTGCCTAAAAAAGAGCCTCAATTTATGAGACCCTAATCGGTCCTCCTTTGCTGCTATGTTAATTTACATATTCAAAATATCTAGGTTTCCTTTTAAACATGTATATTTAAAAAAAACAGATATTTTAAGTTGTTTCGAAAAACAACGAATAAAAAATTAAATTTGATAAAACTAAACATTTATTCCTAAATTCTGCAATAACATTTAGATGTGATCTATAATTTTAGTTATTTTGATACATATGTATAATTTTAAATAAAATGATACTAGGGAAAGAATTATAGAATACAGCAATACTGTTTAAAACTTTTTCAATCAATAAAAAATAACAAATGTATAGTTTAACCCGAAAATCATAAAGCTAATGTTTTGCAAACCATTTAATTAAATTATAAAGAATTGTACATATTAACGTTGGCCTTTGTTTTCTTATCATTTTCCAGTGCTCCGAGCATTGAGATGGATTGCGGTTCAATTAGTTCAATATACCGTTGCCTAGCGAGGTCTTTTGATTGGAATATGTTGAAGTGTTCCTGGCCTCATTCAATTTCGATCCAGTGAAATTGATGAAAAAGTATTTTTAGAGAATCATCCGATGATCGATTAATCCTAAAATAATGGATTAATCCCTTAGTTTTTTTAAATGTAAGTGTTATGGTTTGTATTACTATATTCCTAATGTTGATAATTTGAATAATTAATATATCAATACTAATAATAAATAAATACAGCATATTAATATGTAAAATTATTGTATTATGAAGAAAAGCTTGTACAATAATTAAAAATGCTCATAATGATTATACATTTTTTCGGTTATTAAATATCTATAATTGATCTTCGTTAATTGGTTAATTGAAAGTATACCTATTTTTCTTTTTAATCTTCGAGTTTCCAAAAATCTCCCAGACATTAAATTATATGGAGTGTACAATGGCTAAAATGCATAGTTTATCGGAAACGAGGTTGGAAGAGAATTAAATTAAGAATGCAGGGGCGAATTTTTAGGAAACAGGATAAACATATATAGTTTAAGAGTAGAGCAGGAAAGTATATAACTTATTCGCTACTCTTCAAATTAAAGATCAAAATCTGTAATCTGTGGTGGCGATGCAAAGTTCGGGCGGTTTTGTAAGTATAGCTTACTGTATACATAAGCTAACACAATTGTTTTTGACAAAAGTTTTACTTAAATATGATTTATCTAATTAAATATTATTGTATCGAAATCAATCGTTAGGTTGTTGAGTTAATCTTACAAATTTAATGGATATTGTATGTCTTTAATAAAATCCACTTGGACTATCATTTCCGAGAGTCAGGCAAATTTTCTTCATTTATTGTTTTTATTGTATTCCTTAATAACAATAGATCTAAAAAGAGATAGATGCGCCAAATTTGTGAATTTATATAAAAACAGTGTTTGAGGGCCCAAGCCACTTACAAATCCTCATGTTTCCATTGAGATTTATTGTTTCAAAAGCACTGCTGATTAATTAAAGTTTGTTTCACATGAGAGGGATTTTAATTGGTATTGTAGTTATTGGTTGCACATTCAATGATTCGCATCGAGTATGTACATAGACAGTTAGGCATGTACTATGTACCCACATAAAATTTGCATGGAAAATGAGTGACATATGTACGAGCATGTAGTTTTGCTGTGGACACATGAATGACGACAAAAATAATTGTCGGTTGGCACCGCTTATGACATATTCTATGCAAATATCTACTATTTGTTTTTTCCGCATCCGGCGTCTAGGAATCAGATAGTTAAATGGAGCCGTCTTGTTAGACTCACTTTATGGGCAGACCCACCGGCTCGTTAGTCCTGTTGTTTTTACGTGTACAATTTAATTATATAGTTTTACAGATAATCAATAGGCTTTGTGAGGGTTTGATCGCATAGCCTTTTTTACAGACATAGCATATTAGAATTAGTTCCTTTGTATCTACCCTTGCTAAATTTTATAATTTTCTGTCGAATGTTTCTTGAGAAACTACTGCTTGCATACAACTGACTAACTTTTAAATTGCTCAATTATTGGAAATTATACACACATCTGACATTCGATATTTGATGCAAAAGAGGCGTAACAGGAAAGTTTTTTAGAAATTTATTACAGCTTACTGGAAAGATCAATAA
Organism: Mermis nigrescens; assembly: GCA_036768485.1. Classification (NCBI taxonomy): domain Eukaryota; kingdom Metazoa; phylum Nematoda; class Enoplea; order Mermithida; family Mermithidae; genus Mermis; species Mermis nigrescens. The sequence continues at coordinate 5,018,507 of JAVLUZ010000142.1, forward strand.
TTATTTTCATGAAATTCCTACTAACGTTTTTGCACCAGGTTCCTATCGAATTTCTGCTCATATTTTAGAATTTGTATTTTAAGCACATAATTAAATTGACATAACAGGTGTTTTTCTAATGAATCAACCGGTAAAGAATAGCTTGAATCGTCTTTTTAATGACTCACTCGTCGCCTTTTACTGTACGTTTTTACTTTAATTACTGTAGTTTTATTACTCTCTTGCATCCTTCGTAATTTTCGCGTTTTCAGCAAGAAATGATTTCAGTTTAAATCATGAAATTTGGTTAGCTTAGCTAAAAATGAACGATCTGTAACACAATCTGTAGAAAAAGTTTCCGCAATTAATACAATCTGAAAATCTATGACATTGTCAGATATTTTTCCCACCCAAAATTGGAAATTTCAAAAATTTAATACGTTTTTCTCCTATACTTAAATTGCATTATTTTTTGAAGGCTTATATACATTGCTTTACTGTGTATATGATTGGTTAATTCTAGGCATGGAGTATTCGTTTTCTGAGCAAAAACGCAAGCTCCACCTAAGTCATTAATAAGCAAATCTGACAGTTTCAGATTGGAGTTCTGGAGCTGGATTAGATAAGAATGTTTAATTTTTCGTAATATTTTAGAATTTTGATTAACAAAATTTTTGAAGGCTTATAAAGGACGAAAAAACATAATTTTGGAAAGGAAGCCTATTATTTAGTATTTGATAAAGTTTTAAAGAAAGTTAATTGTTTCTATAATCCATAATTCGCCCTTGATTTGTTGTGTTGGCATGCATTTCTCGGCATTCAGACTAACAATAAATTAATCGTTTCTGTGTAAGATTAGTCGGAAAGTTGGAATATTAAAGAGATGGTATTTAAATTCTGAGGTTTCTGACTTCTCAGGGATGTATACTTACTCGTACATGACTCCTAGCAATAGCATATTGGTTGTGGTTGGGTGTACATAAAACTACCAAAAAGATACCTATTCTTAAATACTATTACAAAAAAAGATTGCTATTTTTTTCAGGCAAATATTTTTGTTTGAAATAGGCATATGTTTCTGTTTTCTTCCAAGATTTTATATTTTCCTAGAGATCTTATGCATGGTAGCACAAACTTTAGGGAGTTTGGCGATTGAAAATGTCCTATTTTGACAATATCATGGGTGATTTAATGGCTAAATTGAACTTTGAGGTCAAAACCCGACCATACAATTTATGCCGCAGTGTGCTGGAGACTACCCTTTTCCAAAGCACTATTGATGTCGCTTAAGTCATTTTTTTCACATGAATACAGTTTTGATTTCTAATCACTGTTTTATGTTGTGCATCTACGTTGATTCACGCCATACAGTCAGATAGATAAATACCATATGCGAGTTGCATGGAAAATTTGTGAAGTTCCTCGTGTAACATATATGTACATACATTCCAGTCGTTTTGTAAAATATATATTTAGGTCAGTAAACACTTCGTCTTTTGTTTTGGTCTTTTGGCCAATCGAAATGGTCATAAATGTTATTTTGCTGTCTCTATGCTACTGGATGACAAACAAAGCCATCACTTTCCTGTTGACTGCATATTTGACTAGTTGTGTATAAAGGACATTGAATTTTTTCATACATGAACCATGAGATACGAGTTCGTCAGACAATGGCGTAGCAATTTTAGGGTTTTTATTGCATGACCTTTTTTCCAACACTAAGCATCAAGCAGTTCCCTTTTAGCAATTCTAGTCAAATTAAATAATCTTCTGTCAGCTGATTCTTGAGAAAGTGCCGCCTGCGTAGAATTGATTAAGTTATTAAAATGCTCAAAAAATGGACATTAAATAGAGATTCGGCAATTATTGTCTATGAGACTGCCAACCTGGTAGAATGATACGATCGCACAAGTTAATTGACCATATAATTTATGTCTTCACGTGTTGTGCGGTCTTTCTTTTTGAACTTCAATGATGTAACTTAAAGATACTCCCAATGGTAGCGTTTTCTATAATTCAGACTTTCAAGTTTTTCGAAAGGATAGAGCTTATAAAGGCGGTGGTGTTTGTGCTTTGGTTAGAAAATCTATAAAAGTTAGCATTTTAGTTTTCCAAACGAATATAGCCTGGCTGAATCCTCAGTTCTAGATCTCTTTTCTAAAAACACTGTTCTGAAAGGAAATAATATTAATTTATCATTCTCCTCATTACGACTTCAACCAGACAAAAACGGTATGTGAGCTCCTTGATTATTGTCTTCGAGACAACTATCCTACTGTGCTCCTAGGTGATTTCAACTTTCCGTCAATCAATTGGTCTGAAACCAAAATTCCATCTGACAAAAGCTCACGTCTTTTCTGGATTACTGTAACTAGTCATAATTTTTATCAATTAGTTACCGAGCCTACTCGTTCTGATAACATTTAGACCTTATTTTTGTTAACAACATGAGCTTATGTTTGATATTTCTGTATTACCACCATTAATGGGCACATGTGATCACAGTCAGATTGATTTTAAATTTCTAACAAATTTTGAGAAATCAAGAAATATTGAAAAAAATTAGAGATTTTAATCGTGGAAATTACGTTGATTTTGCCACTTACCTTGATTATATTAGTTGGGAAGAAGCTTTCTTTCACTGCACAAATATAGATGAATTTTATAAAAAATTCCTGTGTATTATAAATGAAGGTGTATGTCTATTTATCCCTTTCAAGAGCAAATCACCAAAAAGATACCCTCTAGTCATAAAAAATTACAGCGAAAAAAGTTAAACTTGTGGAGAAAGCTCAAAAAATTTAAAACGTCTCAATTAAAGCATGAATACAAACAAATTACTGCTTCTTTAGAAAGTGCTGTTCATGAGCATTACTGTAAAAACGAACAAAACTTGTTGAAAAGTCAAACGTAAAAGAAATTTTACAGTTACGTTGGTAAACGTTTACAGGATAAAACGCCTTCTCCACCTCTAAACGATGAAAATGGTAAATGCATTTTTGACGAATCTAAAAGAGCTAATCTACTTAACAATTTCTTCTCTGATGCTTTCACCCTCGATAATGGCATTTTACCTGATTTACCTACACCCTTTACAGAAAGTATTATTGATCATATTTTGTTAATGGGAAGGCGATATTATAGCTGCTATAAAAGGTTTGAGTTCTTCACCTTCTAGTGGACCTGATGGGCTTCCAAGTATTCTTTTCAAAATTAGCTTATTCTTTGAAAACTCCTTTGAAAAAAATTTTTCTAGTATCCTTACTGTCTGGGACCTTACCCAAAATTTGGAAAACTGCTTTTGTAATTGCAGTCTTAAAAGAAGGCGATGCATCTTTATCTTCTAATTATCGTCCGATTTCTTTAACTTGTGTTAGCTGCCGAATTCTTGAAAAAGTCTTGAAAACTCAGTTAATGGATTATGCTAAAAAGAAATAACGATTTCGTTTGAACAGTTTGGTTTCTTCTAAGAAATCATGTGAGTTGCAACTCTTGTGCTATTCAAATAAGATAATTAACAATGTAGACAATAAAAAGCCCATGGACGCTATATACTTGGATTTTGCAAAAGCGTTTGATCCCATCTCTCACAGTAAACTGGTTCTCAAATTGTCAAAATATGGTATTCAAAAGGTTACATACTTAAATGGATTAAAAACTTTCTTAGTAATAGGACTCAGAGAGTTAGAAGATCGCTAAAAATTTTTCAAATGAGACCTGTGTTTTTAGTGGTGTACCACAGGGCAGCGTCCTGGGTCCAATCTTATTTCTGTTCTACATAAATGACATTACATCTTTACTAACTGATCATTATTCAAACATGCTTATTTTTGCAGATGATATTAAGATTTATGCAAAGTCTGAGCACTTTTTCCATCTTAAAAAATTGTCAAATCGAATTTCTGAATGGTCAGATTATAGGCAGCTTTCTTTATCCTTACCAAAATGTCAGGTCCTTCATTTTGGTCATAATAGTCTCGAATGGTTTGCTTAAATAATAGCCTCGTCTCAACCTTAAATCCCCTGTAAAAGATTTAGGCATATTAATTGATGAAAAACTTAATTTTACTGCTCACATAAGCAAACTTGTGAAGCAGGCCTTTCATCGCATGTCACTAATTTTTCGCTGTTTCAAAAGTAAAGATTTGACACTTCTCACAATGGCCTATAAAACCACTGTCGGCCTCTTTTAGAATATTCTACCTCTGTTTGGTCACCATACAAAGCAAAATAATCGTAACATTGAAAAGGTTCAAAGATACTTTACTAAACGTGTCTTAGGGTGTTGTTATCCAAACATCACGTCTTATCAGGATCGACTTCAGGTATTGAATCTAGAATATCTAGAGAATAGAAGGTTATTGTACAATTTAACTATGGTATACAAAATGTTTCATTCTGCAGTTGATGTTAATGTAAATGACTTCTTCACATTATCCAGACAACAACACTAGATCCACCAACACATTAAAATTAAAAGTCACTGCTCTAAAATCTAACTTGAAGAAATATTTTTCAGTCACAGAATAATAAATGTTTGGAATATGCTCACTGAATCAGTGGTAAACGCTTCCAGTAGTAAAATGTTTAGGCTAAAATTAGAAAATCTAAAAATGAAATATGGAGAATAAACCTTAGTCATAAGTAAGAGCCTTGCCTTTATGACCTTGCACAGCAATGTTTCTTCTTGGTACGAGCTGTATAAGCATTATTGCTTTAATGTTTATTCTGTATTCTACATTTTCCGCGACTGTACATTTTTCTCTTCCTTAATGTTTCTGATGACGTATTTTCGCTGTTGCAATAAACTTTACTTAAGTATAAAGTATAGATAAATAAGTATAGATAAAGTATAGATAAAGTAGAGATAAAGTATAGATAAATACTTAGTATATAGATAAACACCATACACTTGAAATTTGCATGGAAAATTTGTAAAGTTCCTTGTGTAACATATATGTACATACATTCCAGTCGTTTTGCAAAATATATATTTAGGTCAGTAAACACTTTGTCTTTTGTTTGGTCTTTTGGCCAATCAGAAATGGTCATAAATGTTATTTTGCTGTCTCTATGCTACTGGATAATAAACAAAGCCATGGCTTTCCTATTTATTTGCATATTTGACTAGTTGTGTATAGTGGACATTGAATTTTTTCATACTTGAACTATGAGATACGAGTTCGTCAGACAATGGCGTAGCAATTTTAGGGTTTTATTGCATGACTTTTTTCAAACATAGCATCAAGCAGTTCCTTTTAGCAATTCTTGTCAAATTAAATAATCTTCTGTCAGCTGATTCTTGAGAAAGTGCCGCCTGCGTAGAATTGATAAGGTTGTTAAAATGCTCAAAAAATGGACATTAAATAGAGATTCGCAATTATTATCTATGAGACTGCTAGCCTGGTGGGACGGCGAGTCTGCCGATACTGGTCTATAACTCGATCGCATGTATCACACAGGCTGACATTCATGTGCCTTGATACTAGGAATCTGAATATAGGCATATTTGACTCCTTTACATTGTTGTCATAAACTTGGTTTGGTCTTTTTGTCAATCAGATATAGTCATAAATGTTTGTTTGTATTGCTGCTATACGATTTTTCTACTTTACTGAAAAACAAAAAGCTATTGCTTTTGTATTTGACTGGGCATTTGATCGGATTTGAAACCTTTGTCTAAAGTTCAACACCATTGCTTTATCTATTTACATATATTTTCATGTACATGCATCTCTTTCTGTTATGATACAAATTCAATAATTTGTCATGAATTTTTCTTGTCATTCTTCTATGCACCAAGTATTCACCATGAATGCTCTCAAGCTTAGGTAAAAACGGAATCTTAGATTGCTACTGCATCTTCTGTCACACACCTATATATTCTACATAGTTTTTCAACTATGGAATCTACTCCTGTTGTATCATGGCGCTATTAATTTTACTATTGAGATAATGTTCTCAGCATAATTTTTTATAGTCAGTTTTAGTCAGCCTACCCACTATTTTGGCTTTTTTAGCTTTTTAGCTGGCTCTACGGCTATTGAAAAGAGAAAAAGTATGTAAAACGCATTTGTATACTGTAGCTGTCTTCATTTGCTACATTTATCTCTAAAAATGGTTTCTAGTTATGTTGGTCCAAAATTCAAACTTATTACGTAATATACATTACAATTTCTGTCAATATGTCTGCTCCAGCACATATGTTAGGATTTTTCTACGTTGCCCTCATTTAATAGGCTCATGGCTGGAGTTACTTTATCTGGTGTCCGCATTTTCTCCCTTATCTTACATTGTTTGAGCTTGCACCATATCTCCTTGTTTTGACTCCTTCGAGCAACATTACTATAAGGGATTATTTTTAGACAAATCAAAATGAAGTGAATTGTGAAGGCAGCATCAGTGACGAAGGTGGTAGCAATGACAGTGGCAAGGAAACGGAAGGCGGCGCCACGACCACACGACGACGGCGGCGGCAACACCGCGTCGGCGGCGGCAATGACGGCATCGGAGGCGGCGACAACAGCGACGATGGTGGCGGTGACAACGCATGCTGGCGGCGGCGACGATGACGTCGGCAACGAGACGTTGGCGGTGGTCACTGCATAACATGGCGGCGGTAACGACAATCAACGATGGCATCTTCCCCGCCTGACTGCACCAGCCAGGTCAGAGATCAAAAAAAAGACGTCAACGATGACTTCTGCAGCGGCCGCGTTGTTGGTGGCGACAACAACACGAATGATGACGACAATGGCGGCGACGTTGACGGCGGTGGCAATGACGGCCGAGTTGGTGGCATTGGCGACAACAGCGGCAGAGATTAACGCGATGATACACCACGGAAGACCAAAGACGTCAGCATTCAAAATTTCAATTTTTTCTCCTTTGAGATATAAAACTTGAGCTCATTCCTGCTTATGGTCTTATAGGATATCGATTTTAACGAAGCGTCTGTGTACGGCATCACTCGATCAGTAAACCTTGTAGCTGCACACCAAATCTCGCTTAAAATGTATTGTTTTGCAAATAGACTCCCTCCTCTTTGGAATAAGTTGCCAATAGAAGTTGTAAATGCCCAGAACTTTCCCTCCTTCAGCAATGCTTAGGAGAAAAATGGATTTACCTGACTATAGGCAGTAAAACCGCCTTTGGTAGTCCTTGCACAGGTTTTTGATAATATATTTCATTGCATTGACGATATTTTACAGTGTATTTACTCTGTTCTTTCATTTTTTTTAATTTGACCAAATTAGTATTGTTTTATTTCCGCCTCTGTCATAAGAAACTATTTTCTTCTTTCTTTTCATGTCAGTTACTGATTTTTGGGGCCTATATGTGCCGAAATAAAGTAGGTGACCCTACTGCAAGTGAAAATTTTTAATCCAGGTATCGGATTTGATGTAACACGCCAACATTGGCAGAAGAGAAAACCGGAGTATTTCTTCACTAATGTAAAATTTGCAAAAAGTTAACAAATCTGAGATATTAGATGGGGCATTTTGACACTTATAAAATAATGATAATAAAATTTTAAAATGTCTGTTTGATCGTCTAATTTATAAATGAGATGTATGCCTCAATAGTAACAAAAATCACATAAAGCGATTTTATTTTCCTGATTCGGCCGGACCCCTCACGCATTTCTGGTCTACACCCCCGCCCACCTGAGTTGTGATTGGACCCCGGTACAGTATGATCGACATTGGGGTCAGTCTGTCTGTCATCCCGAAAATTAGCTTTTTTCGGGTCAAAATGGTGCTAAAAATCTGTATAACGGTGGTAGCGACGACAGTGGAAAAGTACAAAAAAAGCGTCATAACACTTCTAGAATTTAGGCTATTTTTAGGCTTTTGCCCTATTGCTTCCGGAATCCAAGTATCTAAATTTCACATATATGTAACACATGATCTTCCATACTCTATTTGCGTTATGTATATTTTTTGATTAATTGAAAGTTTTTATAATCTAAACTGCTCAAACATCAAATACACAACTAACATATGTTACACCATCCCAGACACTTGCTCTAAAGCTTTGTCTTAGTTATGTTAACAATGATGAAAATTTCATTACTTGTTTGGCTTTAGTTGTTTTAAGCTTAATTAATGAGTTATAGAATAAAAATTTAAAATTTTCACACTTGTCACAATATACAATCATTTAGGCCATATTTTCAATTTATCTCAAGTTTCTTTAATCTATGCTCAAATGAAAACACACGTAACATATATGTTACACCTAACCCAGATAATCATATAAAGTTTTTGTCTAAGTTCAGCTTTTTATTATGAAATTCGTAAGAAAATATCTAATTGGCTAATTTGAGACTTTTATTTTACAGTTTATTTATGTAATATATTTTTAATCATTCGTAATTTTATAATCTGATCTGAAGTGTTCAAACAAGAAACACTGATACACAGCATAGTCATCCCTTATCTTAAATTATTTCATCTCAGGTCTACTTTTCATGATCAAAAAAGTATTGCCTGGCAAGTGTGGGTCAAATGGTCTAGGGCAAGAATTCAAATGAGTCGTTTTTGGTTAATGTCAAAAATGGTTTAAACGCCAACCATATGCCAAAAACTACGTTAGTCACAGTTTTAGTCTATTTTAGCCTGTTTAATAAACGTTCTGTTTTTCAACCGTTTTTTGTTTTTAATGGTTGTTTTCGCCGAAATCTGCTAACTTTTCATGGCCTGTGACATCTCAAATATATCCTTATGTTCATGTAGGATCCTGGAATTCAATTCTTTTGGATGTTGTTTTTCACAATTTTTTATGCCAGTTTATAGTGCTCATATAACTGTTTAAAATGCAAGCTGTACTGTTTTGACCTTTTGGAAAATTTTGCATACCTCCGCCCCCTCCCCCGTCTCAAATTT